>VMDO01005566.1:0-110479 GCA_007922755.1 Pedetes capensis
CTATAGCTAGTGCTTTTTGCTTTAAAAATTATTATCTACCCCTAAGGTTATGAAGATTTTCTTCTATATTGTTGATGACTTTATATTCATGTAAAATACTTATGTTTTCCTTGTGTACTTTATATTGTATTTTTAGATTTCTTTTGGTTCTTTCAAATAATGAAAGATATTTATCAAATACTTATAATACACTAGGCACTTATAGATAGTCTTACATAAATTTCAAAATAACATGAATTAAATATTATTGTCTTCAGGATAGAGAAAAAGAATGTGAATCATCGATAGTTTAATAAGCTAAAGTCTGGGTTTCAAACCAGGTGGTCTGTTCCTGGGCTGTGTAATTAGCTCCTAACTCCATTTCATTTATTATGACTTTCCAATGCATTGCTACTTTTTCATTTTATCTTTTGCGTTCATATAAGTTCTTCTAAGTTTATTCTATCTTTGTTGTTGTTGTTGTTGTTGTTAGGTGCCGTCGAGTCGGCATCCGACTCATAGCAACCCTCTGTACAACAGGGGAAACACTATTGTCAGTGCTTCTCTGCTGTTCATAGGGTTTTCAATGGCAGATTGATTTTTTGGGAGGGGGTTGCCAGGTCCTTCTCCCAAGCCTACAGCTTCTGGTGTTCCCAGGTGGTCTCCCATCCAGGTACTAACCAGGCCCAACCCTGCTTAGCTTCCGAGATCTGACAGGATCGGATGCCACAGGGCTACGCTGCAGGCATTCTATCTTTAGTGATGGTGTTATAGACTAATAGTCCTACCCTGTTCTGGCAGCCGGCTGCAAACCCACATATGAGCCAAAAAAAGACTGGTGTAAAAAGTCACTAGGTAATTGCAATGCAAATTGTCAGCTCTCAGAATTTTGAACTAATAAATTATTTTTAAGCTACTTAGTTTATGAGTGCTCAATTTCACAGCAAAGACCAACTGATAAATTCAGCTTTCCTACAGAAATTTCAGTCCTAAATTTTATGTCTTGTTTTTGTAGTACTGGTAGGCTGAACCCCGGGCCTCATTCATACTTTACAAACACTCTACCATTGAGCTTCACTCCATCCATTTTTTAAATTTTTTATCTTAAGACAGAGTCCCACCAAGTTATGCAGGCTGCCTCTAGCCTTGAACTCAAGACCCTTCCCTCAGCCAGCCAAGTCGCTGAGATTATAAGCATGTGTCAGTTCTAAATTTTTAATAGTTTTTTTTAAATCTTGGAATTCTGTTATTATTTTAATTATTTCCTCACAGTTTATTTTTATATTCATTCAAAACTGCTTATATATGAATTTTTGATTCCTTTTTTGTTTTTCATCTCTACTTACCATTCTTTTATATTTTCTAACACATTGTTTTATGAGGTTTACTCTTTTGTTTCTTTCATTTTCTTTTCTGTCTTTCTAAAAATTACTTCAACCTTATTTCTACTTATTTCTCAGCTTTCCTATCTTCTTATTTCATTGCTTGAGTTGCCAATCATTTTACTTTTCATATCCTGAATTTCTTAATTGTTCTTTGTAACTGCCTCCTGCTTAATGACAATTCTTACACATATTTTACGTTACTGATTTGTTTACTTTGTTGATTTTTATGTCTGGATTATCTTCTGTGTTCTTCATTTGTTACTTCTTTATTCCTCAATTCTAGAATTTTCCTATAATCATATTTTTAACCAGACATATCAGCACAATATATGCATTCACTTTGCTATCACAAAGAAATTTTCAGAAGAGTTCATACACAGGAAATGGACCAAAGTTAAAACATTGAGTAACCCAGATGCATAACCAGAAACATAGAGGCTGGATCTGGGATAGTGGAATCACTGGATTCATCGTAATAAACCATAGAAACTTTTTCATACTTATCATCAAAGAGATATATGTTTATTGCTGGAGACCAGTATAAGGATGATGTGAGCCTAATGAGCTCTGGCAGATGTGAAGTTGGAAAAACTTGCCTGAGAGTTAAACTAATACAAAAGGAAGAAGACAAAAGAAAAGGAGAGAAATTGAGGAAAATAAACAGAGAAAAATTTGGTAATATGATTATAGTATCTTAATCCATCTGTGACTTAAACCTGTAAAGTTTGTTGGTTTGCGTGGCTGGTATTGGTTTGACCAAATATGAGTTGTAACCAAAAGAATAAAATAATTATGGTTAATGCAAAAATTGGTACTAGTTATGAGGCATGCTTAAAATAATGAACTGGCTCATCTTTTACATTCATGGGCATATGCACAAAAATATAAGTATATTTAACATAAATCATGTGCTTACAATGGATATGGTAAATATTATATTTCGTGTGTTTTACCACATTTTTTATTTTAAAAAGAGGAAAAAGAGAATATATTGATATTGGCCAAACAAGAGGAAACTGTAGTGCACATTTTTCTTGTTTCTGGAGATTGTTGCTTTTTAAAGTTCTTCCTCTGTTTGGAGAAATCCTCATGTTCTGAGTCCATGCCAGGAACTCATTTCCCCAGGTTTTCTGTACTCAGAGTACAAGCATACATATGACTTGACTATAACACACAGACTCACCCCTGCAAATCTTCACCTCCCATGCGACATGAAGAAGCAGGTATCTCCTAGGATTTGTCCCACTAAGGTTGAGAGTATATACATAAGCTGTAAGAATTAGTACTGACAGAAATTCAGCAGTATGCTTTGTATTATCTCTGCTGTGTGATAGTCATGGGATCTTTAAAAGAGCAGCCCGATGGTATAATATGGGTATTGTTTCCAACTATGTAGCATTCACTTCTGATCTTCTGCCTCTCCAAGATATTCTGTAAACTACCTAGTTTCTTCAATAAATTATTTTTCTGGTTAAATGGACCAAATACCCTTACATGTGGTTCTCCAAAATACATCCTGAGGCAAACATTGATATCCTTCTAATTTTTTATTTATCCTCATATGAAGTTACCATGACTGTAACTTTTTAAACTTACTACAACAAAGACCAAAAAATAGTGAACTAGATGAATTAAAGTGAAATAAAGAGGAGTGGGTCTTTCTCCTCTCCTGTAGGAAAAATTGGAGTCCTTATTAATAAGAAGACTGTTGGGGAATCTTGCTCCTTATATGCTGGGATTCAGGCATTGTGCTTAACAAGCCCAAAACTTTTAAAAACTTTAAGTCATTTGAGGGTATTGACTATTTCTTGCAACTATCTTTCAAGTTCAGCCGAAACATGACATGTTCCTCCTAAGCTGGCCTCCTTGAGAACAACAATGGAAAAAGTCATAGCCATGCCAAGAGATGTGCTTTCTGATTAAAAGTTTTTGAGGAATTCCTATTAGGTTTTGATTAATATCTACATTAATATTCCCTATATAATCTGATTCTTTGTAGTATTTATCAATTTAAAATTATATTGGTATGCTTTCCTTTATTTTTATTATTTTTTATTATTTTTATTATTTTTATTCTAGAAATAGTCAATTTGCTTGCCAGTGGCTATATCTCAGGCCTCTGATATTTCTTAAAAATGTGTTGAATTACCCACATATTCTCAATTCTCACATGAGAGGTCTCTCTAGTGCTCTCTCAACTACGAATCCACTCTGCACACAATTCTAATACACATCTGATTTTATAGCTGTCTAAAACTCTTAAAAGGGTATGAATTAGAATTGAGAATAAAAGGTAATGTTAAATTTCAGAAAGTAAATAAATTATATGTATTTGGACTCTATCTCTTTATTATTATATCTTTCTGTATGGATCTGTTTTTTAATTCTTCAAATTCCTTTTTTTTTAGTACTTAGGCATTGAATCCAGGGCCTTGTGCATAGTCTGCAAGTTTCTCTACCTCTGAGCTTCACTCCCAGCCAATTTTTTATTTTTTATCTTGAGACAGGGTCTCATCAAGTTGTGTAGTAGGCTATATCTTGTATCAAACTCATGATCTTCCTGCCCCAGTCTACTGAATTGTTGGAATTACAGGCATGTGCTACTGCACTTGGCTCTAATTCTTCAAATTCCAAGTCAGCACTGACTATACACTGACATTTAAAATCAGTTTTTAATTTCTATAACAATTTTGCAAGATAGATTTTTTCTCCTTTTATAGATAAGAAAAATAGAGCTCATAGTTTAAGAATTATGCTTAATGTCACACAGAAAGTCATACAGACTTGATAAGAGATCTGACTCCAAAATGTATTACTAATATGTCTTTTTGAATTTAATATATGACAACTAAGACACATAAATAGTAATCTAATTTTTTGTAAGTAAACCTTCCTTATATACAGATAAGTATACTCACAAAAAAGACATGCAAGTAGAAAGGAGACCATTGATGGACAGGGAGGGGTTGAGAGAGGAGGGTCATGAGAGAGTAAGGGGGAAGTTAATGTAAAATGAAATGCTTATATGGAAATATAAAGACCCATTAAGTTATACATTAAAAATTACTAATAAAAATAGAATGGCTTTAATATCCTAATTTCTCATTATCTACTAGCATAAGATAATATATGGAAAAAGTTTCAGGATAGTACCAATTGTAATAATATTCAACTAAGCTTATAAAAATTCTTGTTGCTTTTTACCACATACAATTATGAGCTCTGATTTTTCTTTTTTTCTCTTTGAATCTCAAATAGTCTTTTCAGTCAGTCAAGTCCATTTAAGGAAAAATACAACTCTAAAACTATGGGGGGAAATTGTGTCTTTCTTTTTCATTGGTGCGCATTGATGTAGATTTGTTTAATACAAATTTTCTCCCAAGTTTTTCTTTAGTGATGAAATAATGTTGTAATTCCAATAAAAACTGTATAATCATCATTATTATCAAAATTTCTAACACTTTCCCATTCAGAATTAAATGAGTTTTTCCCAAACATGTTCCAAGTATATCCAGCTGTGCTTCCCAGAGTCAAGCCAGGCAACAGCTAGACAGATGGTCACATCAAAGTGACATCTTATGTACCGAAATGGCTCTATCCACCAGTGGCTCCTGACAGAGGGTCTGAGAGGATGACAAATGGTTTGTTTTGCTTCTTTCTTTATTTTTTTAACCAACAAAGTGTTTGATGGTTTAGCAAGGCCCATTATCCCAGAATATTTCTCTAACTAATAGCCCTAATTTCAAGAATAGAAAGAAGAGGAAATCCATTTGAGTTTTGAACAAGTTTGCTCAACAACCTTGAATATTCTGTATCATCAATTATAAATTACTTTTTCTTTTAAAGACTTAGGTTTTCTTTTTCTCCCTAATTCATATTTAGGTTCGGGTATTGTACTATTAGGGTACAACCTACTGAACTGGTAATTTTTGGTCAAAAGTAAAATATCATTTGAGGTTCAACAGGTGCCTCACTTCTCTGAAAAGCTCTTTTGTGGTCTTACACCTTTCATGCTACCTTGTTTAAAGGTAAATGACTTTATTAGGGTGTACTCTGCCAATGAGAATTAATGGTAGATTTATTTTCTTAAAAGTTATCTTTTAGGATCTGACATGCTTGTTCCCCATACAAGCACATTTGGAATTTTTTTTTTTTTTTCAGTACTAGGGGTTGAACCCAGGGCCTCCCGCTTGCATTCTTTGCAAGTGCTGGACCACTGAGCTGCACCCCAGCCCCTCCCCTTTTTTTTCTTTACTTTTTGAGACAGGGTCTCACTAAATTAAGCAGACTTCCTCTGGTCTCCAATTTGCAATCCTCCTGGCTCCGCCTCCCTAGCCGCTGGGATTACAGGCATGCATCACCATGCCTGGCCACATTTGAAATTTTTACTTCCAAAAATAACAAGATTGAAATTAAGAAAATGTGTTCCTATCCACCCCATCATTTTTCCCCACCTGACTATTTGTAAAATGATTGAGCTTTATCCCTAAGCAAATAATTGCACATTCATTAGCTGTGAGGGGTGAAGAAAATTACTACTCAAGATGTAATTCATTTGTCTACCAAAATTCACAACTTGAACCAGTTACATATTCATCTAGTTTTACAATCATAAGACCACTTTACACAATCCTGGTATCTCTAGAGTAAATCATTTGTAAAGTCCAATTCTAGTTGGAAGATTAAGTGCGCCATCTTTTACCTATGTGCCTTTGGATATGCTGCTCTTATTCGCTTGGGTACCCATAGTCACGTGGTTAATTCTCACATTCTCATTGGATCTTAAACTCTTAGCTGAGGTTCTCTCTCTCTCTCTCTCTCTCTCTCTCTCTCTCTCTCTCTCACCTCTGTCTCTTCCTTCTGTCTCCACTACTACCCTCTTTATTTTTTATTGTACTGTAGAGTTTAACCCAGGGCCTTAAGTATATCTTTGCATACCTCTGAGGTGCACCCCCAGCCGATTTTTATTTTTTATATTGAGATAGGGTCTCACTAAGTTACACAGGCTGCCTCTTGTCTTGAACTTGTGATTCTCCTGCCTCCATTTCCCAAGTTACTGGGATTACAGGTATGAGCCATCAGGCATGGCTATAGCTCAGATCTGCCCTACCCCAACACCAAGAGCACCATGTTTATTCCTCATGGTCCTGCTTAGATGTCTCTTCATTTCTCTTATGTCTATCCTACTTGAATACTTACAGATTTTAATTGATACTTCCTTTGTCTCTCCTAAAAAAGAAAAAAAAACATGGGATCCTTAAAGATAAGTGCTGGTTTTACATATGTCGTAAACTTAACACAGTGCTGAATACGTCATAGAGTCAATATGTTGTTGTTGTTGTTGTTTTGATTTGATTTTTAAAAATTGAAACAGGGTCTGGATTTATTACACAAGCTTCCTCTGGCCTCCAACATACAATCTTCCTGCATCCACCTCTGAATTCCTGGGATTACAAGTGTACTCCATCATGCCCAGCAAATGATAGGTGTTTTTGTTTATGTTTTTGTTTTGTTTTGTTTTGTTTGTGGTGCTAAGGGTTGAATGGAGCTAGGCAAGTGCTCTGCCTGCAGCTATACCATTGTGGCATTCAATTCCATCAGATCTTGGAAGCTATGCAGAGTCAGGCCTGGTTAGTATTTGGATGGGAGATCACCTGGAAATACCAGGTGCTGTAGGTTTATGAGAAGGACCCGACAACCTACTCCCCAAAAGCAATCAGCCATTGAAAACTCTATTAACAAGAGAGAAGCACTAATAGTTTCATTTGTTGTACCTAGACTCACTATGAGACAGACACCAAATTGATGACACCTAACAACAACAACAACAGGTAAGTGCTCTACCATTGAGCTAGTCTCCTAGACCCTCAATAAGTTTTTGATGTTTGAATATATTAGCAAAGAAATTATTTATGCCTGAATGTATTAATGCAGAAGTTATTTATTCATTCCAGATCAAGGTGTTATTTCCAGTTAACTCTGCAGCATCCATTCCCCACCACTTACTCGATAGCCACTTCTCTTAGGTTAACAGATTTTCATGAGAAAATTAATGTTTCCTATATTTTCAGCTGGGGTTGGGATTTAGCTCAGTTGGTAGAGCACTGCGCTGCAGTCTCTGAGGTCCTGAGTTCAATTCCCAGCACTGCAAAAATGGGAGAAGGGCCTGACAATCCACTCCCAAGGCAATCCCAAAACAGTCAGCCATTGAAAACCCTATGAGGGTCGCTATGAGTCAGATATCAACTCGACGGCACCTAACAACATATTTTCAGCCAGGGCTGGGGTTTAGCTCAATTGGGAAAACATCACCTGCCCTCTCTGAGGCCATGTATTCAATCCCCAGAAGTGCATAAAACAAGAAAACAACTTGGCAGTCCATTTCCAAAACAGTTCCTAAATAATCAGCCATTGAAAACCCTATGAATAGCAGGGAAGCCCTGACATAGTGCTGGGCATGGTATGGTGTTGAAGAGTGTATTTTTTTCTGTTGTATATAGGGTTGCTATGAGTTGGACCCAATTCAATGGCACCTAAAAACAACATATTCTCATCCATGTAGATTTTAGAGAACCGATCCCCTAGTTCCTTCAAAGAAAACCAAATACCAATCTGTGTTTCCCATCTCTGACCAAAAGGGCTGCTCCAGGGATGTGTAGGGGATCTAATCAGAGGTGGTGAGAGTTTGCATGACTTCAGGAAGAAGTGTTGTTTTTTCTTTTGTGGGTTCTATGGTAAGAGTGCTTGCAGCTGTACTACTGTAGCATCTGATGCCATCAGATCTCAGAAGCTAGGCAGCACTGGGCCTGGTACATACTTGCATGGGACACTGCCTGGGAACACCAGGTGCTGTAGGCTTGGGAGAAGGACCTAGCAACCCACTCCCCAAAAACAATCAGCCATTGAAAACTCCATGAATAACAGAGAAACAGTAACAATACTGTTTCACCTGTTGTTTGTAGGGTTATTGTGAGTCAGATACCAACTCAATGGTAACTAACAACAATAACAATAAGAGATTGCTATTGTTATGATATACACAATCAAAAAGAAAGAGTACACCTTCAAAATCTACTGGTAATTATCATAATTGAAAGAGGAAGATAGGAAAAAGAGAATCACAAGCTGGCAATAGAAAATATATCCTGCTCACATTACTTGAGCCTGAGAAGGAAGAGGTTCTCAAATTTGGTTGCTGGATTATTCAGGTAGGAGAACTGATATTATTTTTTAAGTATCTCAAATTATCCCCTTGTATCTGTCAACTGGTTGTGCTATGGAGGCTTGAGTGTTGCTGTGGTGGTAAAAGCTATGCCATTGCTATTTCAGATACCAGCCCGGCCACTCATGGTGGATAGGCTTAAATTGAGCTTCCAGACTAAGACAAACCAGGGATGAGGACATGACAGCCCATTCTTGAAACAACTAGCCATTCAAAACTATATGAACAGCTTTGGAGAGTGGCTAAAATGGTGGACAGATAACATCAGCCTTCAGACTCAGAGAAAAAGGAGAGCTTACACAATGTCTTAGAACACATATTGTTCAGTCAGATAGAGTAATACGTTAGATAAAAGGTAAGGGTATATAAAAAATACACAGGTTAGGTAAATCTCATCAACTGCAGAAAAAGTTTAAAAAGGGAGGAGTCAGTGCAGCAGGTCAGTGAGAGTGCGCTAGCAGAAACATGGAGCTTTTTCCAGCAGGAAGAGAAAATTATCAGCTACACAGAGCTGCAAGGCCAGGAAACTCACCAGCAATTCCTCCCACATATACAATGCACAGGCAGTGGAGACAGTCTGGGGGTCAATGAGATTGCAACCCAAAGTGGAGAAACTGTAGTGGATAATCCCCCATCACCCATTTTCTAGAGCACAGAAAGCATAAAGTGCAGGAAAATGTTCACACAGGCATCAGGAGTGTGGAATGCAACCCTGGCAACCCACCAACATCCTGACAATAAGACACTGGTAGTACTTCCCATGGAAAGCAACTGGTGAGTGAGTCTCGGACACCAGCTGCAGCCAGCATCAGCAGCTCAGCCCCTATCCCTCTGTTGCAGAGGTCCCGGCTGCACAGTTTGAGATAGGAGAGGCTTGGGGCTCAAGTCTCACAAAGAAGCGTAGGCCTCAGATCCACTGGGGGTGGCATGATATCATCCTGCCCACTGCAGCATGGGATCAGCAAGCATCCCAGGGCTCAAGATACATGAAAGGGCAGAGTGCACTCAGACACCAGGTGCAGTCAGTGCCTGCAATGCAGCTGCCATCCCCCCCACCACATAGGTCCCAGCCATGCAGTTTGTGACAAGACAGTGGTGGGGCATGAATCCAGCATGGGGTCACTGGCGTTAGGACCACCAGGGGTGACATGATATCATCTCACCTACTGCAGCATGGGCTCAGAAATTGAGTGCAGTGGGGCTTGGGACACTCAAGAGTGCCGAGGGCCCGGCATTGGGATATGGCTCATGCAGTCATCTGCTCCTACTATTTGGGCTGCTGCTCTGAACTGAGATCTCTGCATACAAGCTTTGCAGGGGTGGAAAAACTCTCAGAAGGACAGTAGGGGTCACACCACCTCTCTGGTAAAATAGCACAGGCAGAACACCCTACAGGGTGAGTCTCTAAGAGCACCCTGAAACCCGGTGGAGTCCTAGTCCAGCATGGACTTTCTGCCATCATCCCCTGCCAGAGGGATACTATACAAAAACCCCTCCCCACAAACCTCCTGGCTTTCAATGAGAGAGTGGATAGGGAAAATCCCTTTCCCTGCAGCAGAACTGAGAAATCTCATCATAAAGCTGTCTTCACTGGTTAGGAAATTTTTCACAAGAGAAGAATGAAAATTGATGTATAGATGAAAGCATCACTAGGGACGAAGTTGAACAACACCCAAGTAGGGTTTCCCTCCCTCGACAGCAACAGGTAGGAGAGAGAGACTGTGGAACAATGGGCAAGGACTCTCACCTAAGGGAAGTGAGGAGGGACCCTCTCAGAGGGTTGATGACTGCAGCTAGTAGTAGGAAAGAAGGTTAAACCTGAAATCTCTAGTATACCCTACTTTCCCATTTTCTTTTCTTTTTCAGTGCTCCTTTGTGTGTGTGTGTGTGTGTGTGTGTGTGTGTGTGTGTGTGTGTGTGTGGTGTGGTGTGTACATGTGCTTTTTGGTGTTGATATTCTTTTCCTTCTGTTTTTTTCTTCATTGCTTATTAGTTTTGTTTTGCTATTTTTCTGCATATGTGTTTTGATGTTTTCTGAACTGTTTTGGTTTTTCTACTTCTTTCTTCTTTTTTCATTGTTAGTTTGGTATGGTTGTTTTTGTGTGTGTGTGTTTTGATATTGTTCTTTTCTGAACTGTTTTGGTTTTTCTACCTTTTTTTCATTGTTAGTTTCATCTGGCTATTACTGTGTGCATATGTTTTTGTTGTTGTTTTCTATTCTGACTTGTTTTTTCTTCCTGTATTTTGGGTTGTTTCTTTTGTTCTTTTTTTTTTTTCTTTTTCAATCTTCTTTCCCCATCTCTTCTCCCTCCTCCTCCTCCAGTAGAGAAATAGAGACTGTTGACACCTTGACCCCCAGTCCTATTGGAGTAGTGAACTGGAGAGTGGGAAAGTGAGGAGTGCAGACTCCAGGTCACAGAGAAGAGTGACATGAGTTGATGGTTCCCTGAACCTAGGAGAGCCAGTCCAGAACAAGGCTCATCTGGGGTCAGGTAGGGCTAGTGATTCAGAGTAATAGTCCCACAGACTCAACAACCTAAGATGCATGATGTAGGCTGTAGACCAGTTGGAAGCTGGGAATGCAGGGAATGGGGAGAAACTGAAGGGGACAGTGCTGAATACAGAGTCTGAAGCAGAACCTAGACAATGGGCACTGAGGCTGCAAACTACAGGGCAGGTGAGTGAGAGAAAAGTGCCAGTGTCTCATCATAACCCAAACTCAAAAGAACACCAGAGGGAGAACCTCTTCACATTTGGAGGAGGTGGAACCTAACACCCAGGGCAACCAATGGGCAACCCTCAGCAAAAAAGTACATGAAAAATGAAAGGATATGCTTGATCCAAAGATATCAAAGACCAGAGCCTCTCAACAGACAGTCTCAAGCAATTGTGATTTCTAGAGATATCAGAATCAGAATTCAGAATTTTGATTTTATATATGCTAAGAGACATCAAAGCTAACACTGCCCGCACTCTTGAAATCTTGGATAAGAAGGTATCTCATGTGGAGTCTGTATTCTCCAAGGAGCTAGAAAATATTAGAACAAATAAGCAATAGTCCTTGATATGCAAGGCAAGCTGAATAAAATAAACAATTCAATAGAATATTCAGTATCTAGACTGGATGAGGCTGAACACAGGGTCTCATATGCAGAAGAATGAGTATAACATATTAGTAACACACAAGCTAAGATGGAGAAGGGCTGGGATTTAGCTCAATGCACTGCAGTCTCTGAGGCCCTGAGTTCAATTCCCAGCACCGCAAAAATGGGAGAAGGGCCTGGCAATCCACTTCCAAGGCAATCCCGAAGCACTCAGCCATTGAAAACCCTATGAGGGTCGCTATGAGTTGGATACCGACTCGACGACACCTAACAACAACAACAACAAGATGGAGAAAATGATGAAACAGTATGAACAGGATCTCCAAGAGGTTTCAGACAAAATGAGAAGATGAAATCAGCAGAAAGCAATACAAGAGGATTTGTTGTTGCTGCTGCTGCTGCTGTTGCTGCTGCTGCTGCTGCTGTTTTTGTTGTTGTTGTTGTTGTTGTTGTTAGGTGCCATCAAGTCAGTATCCGATTCATAGTGACCCTATATACAACAGGCAAAATACTGTTATCAGTGCTTTTCTGCTCTTCATAGGGTTTTCAATAGTGGATCTTCTTTTGGGAGTGGGTTGCCTGGTCCTTCTCCCAAGCCTACAGTATCTGGTGTTCCCAGGCAGTCTCCCATCCTAGTACTAATCAGGGCCAACCCTGCTTAGCTTCTGAGATGTAATGGGATCAGATGCCGCCAGGATATGACTGCAGGCCCAAGAGGATTAGGAAATTTATTCCAAGAAATATTGAATGAAATTTCCTAAACCTAATGCAAGAGATGGATGCCTATACAACTGAATCATTCAGAATCTTGCCAAGAGTAGACCAAAACAGATCCTCCCTATGACATATTATTATGTGAACGCTTACATGAGACAGAGAGAAGCAGTTTTGAGAGCAGCGAGGGAAAAGTGCCAACAGACTTATAAAGACACACTCATTAAAATAACTGCAGAGTTCTCCATATCAACATTGAAGGCTAGAAAAGCCTGGACACATATCATTCAAGTTCTGAAAAAGAATAACTTCCAACCAAGAATATATTATCTAGCAAAATTATCTTTCAAAATAGATAAAGAGTATAAGACATTTCATAATATTGCCATGTTCAAATGATTTGCAGCCACCAAGTCAGCATTCCAGAGGATCCTCAATCAACTACCACACACAGGGGAAATAAGACAACTCCACATAGAAGATCAAAGAAATGAACAACTAACATGAGAAGAAATAAAGAAAGAAATAAGATAAATATGAATCAAAAACCAGTAATAAGCACTGACTGGATACATAACAGTAAATACTTCTCGGTATTTACTCTTAAGGTAAATGGTCCTAACTCACCAATTAGAAGACATAGGCTGGCCAATTGAATGAAAAAACATAAACCCTCAATATGTGTCATTCAAGAGACTCACCTCAACAACAAGACTGTAAAAGGTGAGAATTAAGGGCTGGAAAACAATATACTAAGCAGGAGATAAAAAAAAAGCAGGAGGCAAAATACTAATTTCAGGTAGATTAGACATCAATCCAAAACTAATTAGAAGAGACAAAGAAGGACATTACATATTACTAAAAGAAACAAACAATCAGGAACCAATAATGTTGCTGTTAGGTGCCGTGTAGTCGTGTCAGACTCATAGCGACCCTTATAGGGTTTTCCATGGCTGATTGTTTTGGGATTGCCTTGAGAGTGGGTTGCCACACCCTTATCCCATTTTTGTGGTCCTGGAAATCGAACTCAGGACCTCATAGACTGCAGAGTGGCACTCTACCAACTGAGCTAAATCCCAGCCACCCAATAACATTACTTAATATATATTCCTCAAATACAGGGCACCTAGCTTCATAAAACAAATTTTATGGAAATAAAGGAATACATTGGACAAGACACAATAATTATGGGAAACTTCAATACCCCACTTTAACCAAGAGACAGGTCATCAAAACAAAAAATGAACAGAAAAGTGAGCTTAATTTGTACCTAGACCAATAGGAACTCACAGATATGTACAGAATATTCCATCTATATGATGAGGAATACTCATTCCTCTCACCACCACATGGAACTTCCTCTAAGATAGACCACATTTTAGTACCAAAAATAGTTTCAATAAATAAAAAAGTAGAACTCATCCCCTGTACCTTATCAGACCACAGTGGAATAAAATTGGAACTCCAAAACAACGAAAACATCAGAAATTTTACAAATTCATGGAGACTAAATAATACACTGCTGAATGATCAATGAGTTATTGAAGAAATTAAAGCAGAAATTAAAAGATTACTGCAATCAAATGAGGATGAAAACATATCCTACCAAAACTTATGGGATACAGCAAAGGCAGTTCTAAAGGGGAAGTTCACAGCATTGAGTGCCTTCATCAATAAGTTAGGGATGGGCCAAATAAATGACTTAATGTAACATCTCAAAGCACAAGAAAGCCAACAATAAATCAATCCCAGAAGGAGCACTCAGGCAGAAATAATCAAGATCAAGGCAGAGATATCTCAATTAGAATCTAAAAAGATAATGCAATGAATAAATGAGACAAAGAGCTGTTTTTTTTGAAAAGATTAATAAAATCGATGAACCCCTAGCCAATCTCACCAAAAGCAGAAAAGAAATGTCCAAAATTGTGAAAATTACACATGAGAAAGGAATCATAACCACTGATTACAATGAAATCCAGAAAATCATCAGGGAACACTTTGAAAAATTATATTCCCCAAAATGCAAAAATACAGAAGAAATGGATAAATTTATTAACACATGTGATTTGCCAAAACTAAGCACAGAGGACATAAGTGACCTAAAATGACCCATTACCTATGGCAAAATAGAAAACATAATAAAAAAAATCTCCCAACAAACACCCAGGACCGGATGGATTTGCAGCAGAATTCTACCAAACTTTAAAAGAAGAATACCAGTGCTCCTCAAATTACTTCAAAAAGTTGAAAAGGAGGGAGCACTCTCAAACCCATTCTAGGAAACTACCATCCCCTTGATACTTAAGCCAGGAAGGATACATCTAAGAAAGAAAATTATAGACCAATTTCCCTAATGAGCATAGATGCAAAAATTCTCAACAAAATCCTGGCAAACCGAATTCAGCAACAGATTAAGAAGATTGTTCACCATGACCAAGTGGGATTTATTCCTGAGATGCAAGCCTGGCTCAACATACAAAAGCCAATTAATGTAATTCAATATATCAAAAGGCTTTCAAACAAAAATCACATGATCATTGCAATTGATGCTAAGAAGGCCTTTGACAAAGTGGAACACCCTTTTGTGATAAAAACACTGGAGAAAATAGGCATAACAGGAGAATATCTTAACATAATAAAGACCATTTATGACAGACCTAGAGTCAATACCATATTAAGAAGAGAAAAAAATGAAACCATTTCCTCTAAGATCTGAAAAAGACAAGGATGTCCACTCTCTCCTATCTTATTTAATATTATGATAGAAGTCCTAGCCAGGGCAATTAAACTAGAGAAAGAAATTAAAAGTTTACAGATAGGCAAAAAAGAAGTCAAATTATCTTTATTCACAGATGTTATGATACTTTGCCTAAAGGACCCAAAAAATTCCTCAAGAAAACATTTAGACCTAATTAACCCCTTTAGCAAAGTGGCAGGATACAAAATTAACACTCAAAAGTCAGGAGCTTTCCTTTACAGCAATTGTGGGCAGGAAGAGAAAGAAATTAAGGCTAGAATCCCATTCATGAAAGCCCAACAAAAATTTAAATACATAGGAATCAATCTAACCAGATCTCTATAAGGAAAACTTCAAACATTAAAGAAAGAAATCACAGAGGATACTAAAAGGTGGAAGGACCTCCCCTGATCATGGATTGGGAGAATCAATATTGTAAAAATAGCTATACTACCAAAAGCAATCTATAGATTTAACACAATCTCCATTAAAATTCCAATGACAGACTTTACAGAAATAGAAAAAATAATCCAAAAATTCATATGGAAACACAAAAGACCATGTATAGGGAAAGCACTCTTAAGATGCAAAACTAGTGCAGGCAGGATCACAATCTCTGACTTTAAACTATACTACAGGGCTGTAGTAGCAAAATCAGCTTGGAACTGGCACAAAAATAGGCCTAAAGACCAGTGGAACAGAATTGAGGAACCAGGAATACACCAAAGCATCTATAGTCACCTGATCTTTGATAAAGGAGCAAAGCAGGCAAATTGGAGAAAGGTGTGGGGAAAGGTGGATTTCCACCTGTAGAAAAATGAAAACAGACTCACACCTCTCAATATGCAGGAGACTTAAAATGGATAAAAGACCTCAACATAAAACTAGAAAAATCTTAAAATTACTAGAAAAAAAAAAAAGATAGGCAATACACTCCAACATATAGGCATAAGAAAGCATTTCCTTAATAAGACCCTAATTGCTCAAGAAATCGCAATAAGAATACATAAGTGGGATTACATGAAATTAAAAAGCTTCTGTACAGCAAAGAAAACAGTCAACAGGCTTAAGAAAGAGCCCACCAAATGGGAGAAAATTTTTGCATCCTACACATCTGACAGAAGACTAATTTCTAGAATTTACAAAGAATTCAAGAAAGCAACTCCCAAGAAAACAAATAGTCCAATACACAAGTGAGCAAAGGAACTGAATAGAAAATTGGCAAGTGAAGAAGTTCATAAAGCCATGAAACACATGAAAAAATGCTCAATATCCCCAGCCATTAGGGAAATGCAAATCAAAACAACTCTGAGATTCCACCTTATTCCAATAAGAATGGCCAAGATCAATAAAACAAATAACAACAAATATTGGCAAGGGTGTAGAGAAAAGGGAATCCTCTTATACTGTTGATGGGGACGTAAATTCATTCAACTACTTTGGAAATCAATATGGAGATACCTCAGAAAACTAAAAATAGAACTGCCATACAACCCAGTTATACCACTACTGGGAATATATCCCAAGGGAGACAAGTCATACCACAGAGACCCCTGCATCTCCATATTCAGTGCAGCACCTTTTACAATAGCAAGGATATGGAATCAACCACAGTGCCCATCAACAGAAGAATGGATAAAAAAAAACTATGGTGCATATACACAATGGAATACTGCTCAGCTCTTAAAAAATAATAACATTTACAACAAAATTGATGGAATTGCAGAACATCATCTTAAGTGAATGAACACAAGCCCCAAAAGAGTAATACCCTATGTTCTCACTCATATGTTGGTGCTGAATCAAACCCAAAGGAAGGAAGAAATCATATTCATAAATGAAAACATATAAAAAAGCAAAATTAAACTTAGCATAGAAAGGACAATTTATGGAGTGGAAAGAAGGAGGGAGGGATCTAGCAGAAAGAAGTGAAGATTGGAGAAGATGGGAATGAGATGATGGTCAATGAGGAGGGATGAAGGAACAGACGTCAATCTCAACATAAACAGCACAACTTCATGAGTATGTTGAAAATAGGGAAAGATAGAAAATCTACTAGAATAGCAAAAATAAAAATAGCAATAATACAAATCCTGGCAATAACGCAAACAGATTATATCACTCAAATAATACTGCTGAGAATATAAAAAGGTAGATCACTACAGAAAAATGTTTGGATTTATATTAAAATCAGGATGCACATACATAGGTAAATATTCTCACAAAAAGACATGCAAATAGAAAGGACACCATGAGTGGGGAGGGTGGTGATGGGGGAGGAGGGTCATGAGAGGGGAAGGAGGAAGTTATGTGAGCAATATACAATGAAATGCATATATGGAAATGTTATAATGAGTCTCATTAAGTTTTACATTGAAAATTACTAATTAGAAAAAAAGAAAACCAAATGAATATCAGAGAAGCGTTATCAAATGTAGTGCCAGAAAATGGGCTTTCCCCACCCCAGGCTGGAAAGCATTCTAGAAATGATTGGGGAAGAGTTGCCTCCTCAAAGTAGAGTTGACCTTAATGACAAGAATGCAGTAAATCCCCTGGGATCTCCTTTTGCTGGTGTGACACAACTCAAAATGAGAAGAAATACAATGGCTGCAACAATAGTCTCAAACATATAAGGATCAAGTGCATGGTACAAGGTTGGATAGTGTTTCCTTCTATTGTATTTAGGGTCACTATAAGTGCAACCCACTAGATGGCACCTAACAAGAACAACTATTTCAAATTGAGTTTTCTCTTCCTGCAACATAAGTAGTACATTTTACTTAAGTAGCTCAACTTTTACATCCCTATCTCACTGTAACTTGATCATCTGATTCAGTTAGCTCATACTGCCACACTAGACATAGCATAGGTTTTGAATCCAAAATAAAGTGACATTTTAATTTAAGCTCGATCTTTTTAAATCTTGACACTGGACAAGTTGTTTTACCAGTCGAGACCTCATTTTCCCCAACTACACTTGCCTCAGAAGTTGCTAGAGGATTTAAGGAAATAAATTTGTTTGCCATTCCTAACTTCATGCCTAGGCTGTAGAAGCTCATAAGATAGTGAAAACCTTTCTCTTTGTAATCATCCTCAGTAAGTTGAACTGCCTTAGATAATATACCCTACATTCTGGCATCTCAACTTTCATAAGCACTGACATTCTCTTTATTCTGCCTCTACTAGGGAACAGGGCTGGGGTTTAGCTCTGGTGGTAGAATGCTGCTCTATACTCTCTGAGGACACAGGTTTGATCCCCAGTACCACAAAAATGGGAGAAGGATGTGGCAGTCCACTCCTAAAACAATCCTGAAACAATCATTCATTGAAAACCCTATGAGAGTCACTATGAGTCACACCTTACTCAAGGACATCTAACAACTAGGGAACATGTTGTTGTTGGGTGCTGTCAAGGCTGAGTCACAGTGACCCTATATACAGCAAAACAAAACACTATGTAACATTGTGCCATGCAGATAATCTTTTTATATTTGAGCCCGATGTTACAGCCTCTATGTTTCTTCTCATTTTGAGTCACGTCACATCAGAAAATTGAGGTCCCAGGGTCCACACTCCATTCCTGTCATTAAGGTTGGCTCTACTTTGAGGAGGTAACTCTTCCCCAGTCATTTCTTGAATTCTTTCCAGCCTGAAGGGCTCATTTTGTAGCACTACATTTGACAGTGCTTTTCTGCTATTCATAGGGTTTCAATGACTGTTTCCAGAGTGGGCTGCTGGGTCCTTCTCCCTAGTCTATCTTAGTCTGGAAGCTCAGCTGAAACCTGACCATGATGGGTGGCCTAACTGGTATCTGAGATGCCAGTAGTGTAGCTTTCAGCATCACAGCAACATGCAAGCCCCCACAGCATGACAAGCTGACAGATCTGTGGGGAAATAAAACATAGTTGCCATTAAGTATGATAGGTAAGATTATGGAAAAAGAACTCAGTAGAGATTTCCAAATGGCAGTAGATACAGGGATATGTGTATGTATGTATATACACAAACACATACACATGCGTGCATGTGCACCAGGAGTTCATGATAAAGATCTGAATAGAGATACATATTTGGGAATTATCTGCTTGTGGGCAGTATTTAAATTGCATTTGGATAAGGTTAGAAAGACAGCAAGTATAGATAGAAAATAAAAGAGGCCTAAAGACTGAGATCTGGCCTCTAATGTTAAAACTTTAGGGAAAAGAGTACATATGAGAGAAAATAACTAGAATGATGGGTACCAAAAAATTATATGATTAATAATGGAGATATCTAGTTTATTCATGTTTCTTTTCTTTATATTTTTAATAGTAAAGAAATATTTCTTATATAATAAAGGCTGTTAAATATTAAAATGAAGCCAGGCATGGTGATGCACACCTTTTATTACAGTGATTCTGGGGGTGGAAGCCAGAGGATCTCAACTTTGAGGCCAGAGGTAGCATGCATAATTTAGCAAGATGCTCTCAAAATAAAAATAGGCTGAAAGTGCACCCCAGTCATAAAGAACTTCCAAAATATGTGGTAGGCCCTGGGTTCAAACCCCCTGTTGTTGTTACATGTTGCCGTCAAATTAGTATCTTACTCATAGTGACCTTACTTGCAACAGGTGAAACACTATTGTCAGTGCTTTTCTGGTATTCATAGGGTTTTCAATGGTGGGTGGTTTATTGGGAGTGGGTTGCTGGGTCCTTCTCCCAAACCTATAGTACCAGGTATTCCCAGGTGGTCTCCCAGTACTAACCAGGCCTGACCATGCTTAGCTTCTGAGATCTGATGAGATCAGATGCCCTAATGCTAAGGCTACAGGCTCATCTCCCCTAGCACCATGAAAAAAATTAAAATGAAATATTTGCTAATCATACATAGATTCTATGGGTAGAAAAGACAAATAATTGATTATTGATTCTAAGGCTTTCTTTCGAGAGCTTTTAAGTAACTCCAGATCCTGAAGCTGTTTCCTGAGGCAGATGGATCCCAGACTCTACAACTCTCCACATATGCACCAGATTCCTGACCTAGCCACTGCCAGGTCCAGTTTCCCAGGATCAATTTGGAAATAATTCTTGTATGCTTTGAACAATCCAGCCTCAAATTCCAAGTTTCTGTCATCTGTTACTGTGATGGAATAACAGGGATTCAACTCTTTAATGAAGACAAATCTCTACTTCGTGTCCTGCGGAATAATAAAAATTCTCCTTCATTCTTTATTTTTGTAGACCTTTTTCCTTATCATTTGGTATTTGCTTGTATCTCCAGGTCCTTTATTCCCCAAATTAAAACAAGTAGTCAAATTCTACAGAAAAGTTATTATCTTGCTTAACCTACTGGACTACTGCTATTAAATACCGCTTTCTAGGAAAAATAAGAACTTTTGTAATTTGTGATTTTCTTGAAATCATGTGGCTACATTATAAAGATAAAGGTCAAAGTTATAGTATATAAACAAATATTTTGTTTGAATTGTAAATTCATTTATACCAGCACTGCTAAAAATTGCTATAACTGTTTTCCTTTAAATCTACTTTTCATAGCAAATAGTCTGAAAATTTATTAAATGTCACTCATAATGAAATGGTTTAGGAATACATTTATTTTGAAAGTACACCAAACTAAAGTTACTTATCATTTTTATACTCAGGCAAACAGCCCTGAGGTTATATATATTCGTCATAACATATTTTTAAATACTATTGTTAGTGAAACAGCATATGAAGACAAGACCAACTACTTATATTTGAAGGACATGTATGTTAGCAATTACTTTTTGCAGTGTTTTCCTAAAACATAAACTCTTAAATGCTATAAAGCCTTCTTACTTTGATGCTTGTAGTTAGTTTGCCAAAAATTTTTAGTTTTATTCAGATCCTAGCAAATATGGTATATAGAGTTAAAATGATAGAGACCTTCCTGTGTATTACTTGGAGTCTGAAACATAAAATAAATTCTTAATTATATAGAATCAAATGCATTATAGCATCTAATAAATGGAAGCTTTCCTCATAATTCTATTGGCCCATGCTGAGCCTCCAGTTGAGTGTCATAGTATTCTTCCACTTAAATTTTTCAAATCATGAAATTTCTAAAAGGAACAAAAAATATGAAATGAGATAATATATGAAAACAATGGGTCACTACTATTGACCCCATCCTCTTCTGCAAGTTATTAATTCATGGGTTTGATGGAACATTTAATCAATCACTCTTAAAATTTTACAACTGCCTCTTACAAAACTTGATCTCAGAAACTCCTTTAATATCTGTAACAAGCATATAAAGCTCAGCGTTATTCCTTCATTTGTTAAATAGAATGGCAGGGAAGACTTTAGAGAAAGTGATTCTTAAAGAAAGTAAGGGGACAAGTACCCTGGGGGGAGATGGTTGCAGGCAGAGAAAGCATCAGAAGCAAAAGCAGTAGGATTAGAGTTGCTGGGGGACATATGAAGAAGGTCAAGGACAGTAGTATGTCAAGTGCAGAGAAAACAATGGGAGGAGCAGCAGATTTAAGAACAGAGACTGATCTCAAGGTGAGCTTTGTGGATCATGGAGAAAGTCTGGGTTTCCTTTAAATGAGTTGAGAAACAACTGGAGAGGTTTTAGCTAGGCCATTACATAATTTGACCCTGCTTTAAACTTTAAGAATTCACTGTGGCTGATGTGTTGAGAAAAGACTGAATAGAAACAGTGGTGGAAGTTAGGAAAATGCCATAATGGTGGTAGCAACACAGGTGGTAAAAGTTGTCATCATTGAATATATTTTACTCAAAATATATTTGACAGAATTTGTTGAAAGATTAGACACAATAACTGAAAGAAAACTAGGAAGCAAGAATCTATTCCAACATTTTATATCTGAAAAACAGAAAGAGTAACTATTAACTGAGGTTAGGAAGGCTCCAGGAAGTTGTTGGTTTGGGGTATGTTTAAGGGATTAAATTCTTTCCCATTCCAACTTGACATTGTTATTAAATATTTAAGTACATACCTTGGTATCCTTAGAGGATTGATTTCAGAAGTTTCACAGTTATGAAAACCTACACATTCAAGTCCCTTGTATGAAACAATAGCCTTTGCATGTAAGTTATACACATCCTCTAGTATACTTTAAATCATCTCTTATTAGGTGTCCTTGAGTCAGGTCCAAGTTATGGTGACCCTATGTACAACAGAACAAAACACTTCCTGACATTGTGTATACTTACTATACCAGTGCTTCTCTGCTATTCAGATGGTTATCAATGGCTGTTTAGAGATTGTTTCAGCAGTAGATCACCACATCCTTCTCTATTTTTGTAGTGCTGGGGATCAAACCCGTGTCCTCAAAGAGTGTGGATATCTACCATATCTAATAGAATGTAAGTGCTATAAAGATACTTGTTATACTGTAGTATTTAGGGGATAATGACAAGGAAAGTAAATGTCTGCGTGTGTTTCATATTAATGAAAATTTTTTTCAAATGTTTTTGATCCACAGTTGGTTGAACCCATGGTTGTGGAAGAACAACTGGATAATTGTACAGATCTTACAGAGACACATGTAGGAGCTTTTATTTTGAAAGTTGTCAGAAACTTCATACTATCAAAAGCCATGGGATTAAATGAATTCATCAAGGAAGGGAATGTAGGTAGAGAAGGTGATTGTGAAAAGAAAAAATGAAAAGAGGTCAGACTGATGATGTACTAACAAAATGAACTAAAACTAAATGACCAGTAGGTTGAAGGGAACCACTAGCAGCACGGGGCATGTCATTATCATTGCCATCTGCATCAATGTCATCATTGACATTAATCAAATGTTATTATATGTCAGGAGTTATGTTGGTGTTATTCATTAATTTTCCCAACTAAATAGTTTATTAAGGAAGTACTACTATAATCGACATAACAGTTAAATAACTTTGCCTGGGTCAGAACACACAAAAGATAGAAAAGTCAAAATGTGAAGACAGTGCAGCTTCTTTACTGTGATAAAGGAATAGGGAAAAAGTCTAACAGCCAATTGGAATAATAACAGAAGCACACTCATTATACAGTTTTGTCATTTATAACTTTACATAACCAAACATTGTTGTTCTTGTTGTTGTTATTGTTGTTGCTGTTGTTCTTAAGTGCTGTCGAGTCATGTCTGACTCCTAGTGACCCTATGTACAATAGGATGAAACACATGCTGACACTGTGGGATGCCCAGTACTATGTCAGTGCTTCTCTGCTATTCATAGGGTTTTCAGTGGCTGATTGTATGAGATTCTTTCAGGAGTGGATTGCAGCATCCTTTTCCCATTCTTGCAGTGGCAGCAATTGAACCCTGGGCCTCAGGGAGTACAGAACAACACTGTACCAACTGAGCTATACTCCAGCCCCTAAACACTGTAATCAATCATTAAAAGAGCTTACAAGGGATGCTTAGCTATGTGTGCTCTTTTCTGGCAGTACTCCATGTTTATGTACACAAACTGAGCTGAGAAGAGGAAACACCCTTGTTCTTAGTCCAAAACACCAAGTCTGGGTGCCATATGAATTATGTGATTACACATGGTCTTGCTGAAAGGATACTGAGATGTTAATAAAGAGATGGGAGATCAGACTGCTGGCCTAGAGAGGTCACTGATGAGACATTGGTAAGTCTTGTGGCCTCCAAAAGCCTTGTTTTCTGAATCTCTAATAGATAAAGTTGAACTGGAATATTAGTTCTAAAATTCCGTCTATTTTTTGTCTATTCCAAAAAATATTTGTGCCCATTAGACACTGAAAAATAAACTGATGTTTTGGATTAAAATATTTTTGTTAAGCTCATAATGAAATGTTTCTTATCAATATTTCCTTTAAGACAATATATAATATCATGAGCCCCATATAAAAAATGATAGCTTCCAAACTTCTGTGGAAAGGGATATAATATTCTTTCTAAATAGAAATGATATGTCTAAATAGTATTAAACTATGTAATTTTTCTAAATATAATTCATAGTCTTTTAACTTGATCATAATAATCAATGTCTGTTAATGTCATCAGCATCTTGCTATTATTAAGACTGCTGGGATAGAATAAGGAACTTGTATATTGCATTCAAAATCCAATAGGATATTGTTGAACTATTTAATAATAGTTAGTGAGATTGCATTTATACATATACTTATTTTGTGAAAAATTCATAAATACAATTTAAATAATACTAACAATGCACAAATCATTGTCCTACACTTATCCAAGTATTCATTTCATTATCATCACGCCACATGTTTAAATGTAATTTATTAAAAACAGATCTTCACTTGCCAGAGATAATATGAACTTTGCTGATTTAACCCAGAAATAAAATTACAGAGGCAAACTTCCTAGTTGCTATAATTATTCTGGGGGGTCTCTAAGGATTTATTCAGGAGCTAGAACTTAAATATTTTTCATTAAATTTGTATTACTATGAGAATTACTTAATTTCTTTAAAACTAACAATTACTCACCAAAAAATTAAAAGAATTCATACAGTAAGCAAATCTCTTCTTCCAAGTAACAATTAAGCAATATTCCAGGAAATAAAATTAAATGATCTCAGGTGTAGTGGGTTATCCTGGGGCTAGTTTAGGAAAAGCTGGAGTCACCCTTTCTAGAGCTTGAGCTAAAGGTATTCTATTTCCACCCCACTTCTCTTTTCTTCACAAATATGAAGAACTTTTCTGAAATTCATTCTATTTGTTTGCCAATACATTAATTTAAGACTCTGTAATCATGTAATTTATAGCATTGTTTCACAACTCTATCACATTTTAATAGGTGACTCATGTGCTCAAAGGAAAGTCCATGCCAGGGAGAGAGTACAAGGAGGTGAGAGAGAGGTAAAGAAACTGGAGGCTGGCAACCCAACAAAGAGTCTTGCCAAAGTGGTCTGCTGGAATCAGTAGCAGTGTGGCTGGCAACACATTGACATGCACTTGACAGAAATTGACTAGAGTTCAAGGACACACATTAAGAAGTAGTAGAGATAATAGGAAAAATGTTTGAAATCAAGGATCAGACTGGTACCACACAGTATCACAGAAAATTTATACCATTCAATTGAGCCATTATCACTCATTCTATTGGGAATGGAGAGATAAGTGGTAAGACAAAGATGATTCTTCAAAATATCAGAAAGCCTCTATTCAGCTTTGCGTTTCTGTTAGTAACAGCTGATGACAGAACAACAGAGACCCTTCGAAACAGTGAAATTTCAGAAATGTGACAGAAGGGAGAAAGAAAGAAAGAAAGAAAGAAAGAAAGAAAGAAAGAAAGAAAGAAAGCAAGCAAGCAAGCAGGCAGGCAGGCAGGCAGGCAGGCAGGCAGGCAGGCAGGCAGGCAGGCAGGCAGGCAGGCAGGCAGGCAGGCAAGCAAGCAAGCAAGCAGTACCACATTGAAATGCTTAATAAATGTTTTGAATACATTATCAAAGATAGTGAGCACTCAAGAAGCGAAAATGATGCCAAAAGTATGATTCATGAAAATAAAAATAAATAGGGCTATGTTAAGATTAAAAACTTCTCTTCTGTGCAAGACTGTTAAGAAAATGAAAACACAGGCCACATAACTGGGAGGAAATTTTCACAAAATACATGTTTGATCCATATTCAAAGTGTACAAAGAACTCTTAAAACTCAAAAATAAGAGAGCAAACAACTATTAAAAATAGGTAAAAGAGAATTGGGGATGTAGTACAGTGGTAGAGCCCTTGCCTAGCATGTGCAAGGCTCTGGGTTTGATCCCAGGCATTGGGAAAAAAGGTAAACAGACAACTCATCAAAGAGGATATGCAGATGAGAAACAAACATGTGAAAAGGGAAGTATCATAAAGAAATTTCAAATTAAATACCAATAAGATCCTACAACACACTTACTAAAATATCTAAAATCACTACCACTGAATAGCACCAGTACTGGCATGTACAAGGAATAATAACTTTCATCAGTGCTGGTGGAAATAAAAAGAGAATGGACACTTTGGAAGATAGTTTGACATTTTCTTATAAAACTAAACACTTTTACCAAACAATTTAGTTATTGCAATGCTTGCTCTTTGCCCAAATGAGTAGAAACTTCGCTTCTACACAAAAATCTGCATGTAAATGTTTATAGAAGCTTTATTCATAGTTGTCAAAACTTGGAAGCAAATAAGATGTCTTCAAGAGGTTAATAGACAAACTGTGGTAAATCTATACAATGGAATATTATCCAATGATTAAAAATATATATGCTATCAAGCCACAGAAAAACATAGTTATTTTAAGTGCATATTACCAAGTGAAAGAAGCCAGTCTGAACAGACTTATATTATGATCTCAACTGTATGATATTCAGGAAAGGCAAAACTATAAGAGTAAATGAATCAGAAGAAGCTGGGGTTTGAGGAAGGAAGGACGACAGTGGATTTTTAGACCATTTAAATTATTCTATATTTTACTGTAATTTTGCATGTGTATCATTATAATATGTCAAAATCCATAAAATATACAACACAAGGAAGGAACCTAAGTCAAATTTTAATTTGGTTGATTGATATTGCTTATCAATTATGACAAATGACTGAATGTAGCCCATAGTCCCAGAAACTCTGGAGATGGAGGCACGATGATCACAAGTTCGAAGCCAGAGGCAGCCTGTATAAATTAGCAAGACCCTATCTCAAGACAAAACATAAAAATGGGGCTTGGGGTACAGTTCAGCATTAGAATGTTGGCAAAATATGCATGAGGCCCTGGGTTCAGCCCCCAAGTACCACAAAAAGTATATATAAATTGTAATTTGTTGTTGTTGTTGTTAGGTGCCATCGAGTCGGTATCTGACACATAGCGACCCTCTGTACCACAGGGGAAACACTATTGTCAGTGCTTCTCTGCTATCCATAAGGTTTTCAATGGCAGACTGATTTTTGGGAGGGGGTCGCCAGGTCCTTCTCCCAAGGCTACAGCTTCTGGTGTTCCCAGGCGGTCTCCCATCCAGGTACTAACCAGGCCCAACCTGCTTAGCTTCTGAGATCTGATGGGATCAGATGCCACAGGGCTATGGCTGCAGGCATAAATTGTGATAAATGTTCCTAATCATTGTAAGATGTTAATAATAGAGTAAACTGAGGAACAAGGATGAGAAGCTATGAAACCTGTCTGTACTTCCTGCTCAGTTTTTCAGTAGGTATATCTGGGTATCATGACTCATGCCTATAATCCCAGCAGGCCAGGAGACTGAAGCAGGAGGATCATGAGTTTGAGGACAGAGGCAGCCTGTGTAATTTAGCAAGACCCTGACTCAAAATAAAACATTTAAAAGAGAGTTGAGAATGCATCTCAGTAGTAGAACACTTGCAAAAGTATGTGTAAGGCCCTGGGTTCAACATCTATGTACTGCAAAAAAAGAGGAAAAAAAAGAAAAGGAAAAGAAAAGAAAGGAAGGAAGGAAGGAAAGAAAGAAAGAAAGAAAGAGGAGGAAGGAAGGAAGGAAGGAAGGAAGGAAGGAAGGAAGGAAGGAAGGAAGGAAGGAAGGAAAAGAAAAAGGAGGCAGGAAATAGGAAGAAAACAAAGCCTTGAGCATCTTTTCACCATCACTTGAGTCCAGTGAAGTAGATCGATATAATCTGGACTTAATAATTATCCCTAGCATTTGATTAAGGTACAAAAGCAGATCATAAAAAAGAAATCAAAGATTAAAAACTATACCTCTAAAGGTAAAACCCTATGGTTTTTTCACCTATTAGAATAGGGAAAGAAATCATCTAGTGGATGATTAATTTGCCTGTAAATTGAGCATATCTCCTGGTTGACCTCCTGTCAATAGTTTATCTTTGGGTAAGACCCCAGTTGCAGTTCAGAACACTATTTCTTCCTAAGAAGATATGTGGTGAAAAGTCCCAAGGTAAGGGCTTACAAATACCCTACCCAAGATTCTCCTTTTCAGTGTCTGTTATGATTGACTGGATTTAGAGAGAGAAAAGTTGCAATTCTTCTAGACTTGTTGGTAGGACATTTATAGGAAACAGCACAGGTGACAAAGAAAATATAAATTTCAGGGACTTTATACCTCAGTGAAATCTCTTAGATTCCAGTGGTGTAGGGCAATTGGAGATATTCATTCTTAGGAGAAGGGTAAGTTGCTGCATCTGGCCCATCCTATAGCTATAGAGGCACAATGGCCAGTGGGCCTGCTTAGATTTTAGGAGCAACCTACTATATTTCTCATTTGGGTGTATTCCTTCAGACCATTCACTGAGTGATCTAAAAATGCTCCCAGTTTTGAATCATCCCAGAACAAGAAAAGGCTCTATTAAAGGTCCCAGCTGTTAGGCAGGTTGCTCTGCCACATAGGCCATATGACCCCACAAAACCACTGGTGCTGCTGATAGGGATGATAGTGACAGATAGAGATGTTATTTAAGACTTTGGAAAACCTCATAGGTGAATCACAGTGCAGGCCTTTTAAGAATTTGGAGCAAGGGCCTGCCTTCATCAACACAAAGCTATGCTCCTTCTGAGAGAAAGCTCTTGCCGTACTAGGCCTTAATAGAAACTGAATGTTTGAATATGAGCCACCAAGTTATCCTGTAACCTGAACTACCTAACAGGAATTTGTTAGGTGCCATCAAGTCAGATCTGACTCATGACAACCCTATGTACAAAAAAATGAGACATGATCCAACACTATGCCAAGCACAGGATAATTTTATTTTTGTTACTGGTCTGGAGCCATGGTTGCATGGCTGTTACTGGAGCCATGGTTGCAGTCACTATGTTTCTTCTCATTTTGAGTCATGCCACATCAGCTAAAGGAGGTCCGGGCTTTTCTCTATTTCAGTCACTAAGGCAGACTTTACTTTAAGGAGGCAACTCTTCCCTAGTTGTTTCTTGAATGCCTTCAAGCCTGGGGGCTCATTTTCCAGCACTATATCTGACAGTGTCTCTTTGCTATTCACAGGGATTTCAATGGTTAATTTTTTCAGGAGTGGGCTGCCAGGTCCTTCTCCCTAGTCTGTCTTAGTTTGGAAGCTCAGCTGAAACCTGTCCACCATGAGTGACGCTGCTGATATCTGAAATACTGGTGGCATAGCTTTCAACATCACAGCAACATGCAAGCCCCCATAGCACAAGAAATATATGGTGATAATATGAACTAGGTATTATCTAGCCCACCAAACCATTAAATTGGTTGTATTAGCCAGCTGTCATTGCTGTAGCAGAAAAACTCATCCAAACAAACTTAATAGGGGAAGATGTTTATGGGGCGCTCACAGAGATTCAGTGCATAATAGCAGCAGGGAAAGCATGGGGGCAGTGGAGCCTGTGTCATATGACCTCATGGCATAGCAGACCAGTAACAAAGAGCAAGCCAGGCCAAGAGTCTGGAGTAGAAAGTGCCAAAGGCTCAGCCCCTCCCAGTACATAACTTTTACAAAGCTAAGACCTTCCTCCTAAATTTCATGACCTCCACAAACACCATCACCAGCTGAGGACAAAATGTTAAAGCACATGACCTTTGGGAATACTATTTTCAAATCATGACATTGGGTATGCACAGTAATACTTTATCATGAAGTGGAGGTGGTATATATGTGATCTGGACTGAAAAGACCCAGAAGACATAGAAAGTTACATGAAGATATCACCCTAATGTCTATGATCCCCTGTATTGTTATAATGTCTTCTTTCCCTCAGACTGCATATTTAGCTTCATGAAGAGTCCCTTAAGATCAGTTGATAGAGGAATAGAAGACTCAGTTCTGGTTTGTAGGTGTTTCCTTCATGTCTATAACAACCACCTAGAAGTGGACAGCTATAGCACTTCAGCTTCCCCTGGAATATCATTGACAGGCAGTGGTGAAGAGATATCCCCTCAGTGGGCATAACTTTGGTCAGTGCAATTGGTTGTACATTCTTTGGGGAGGAAAATGATTGTGAAGTTGGTAACAAAGAAAGTAGGGAAAGAGTTACGTGAGTAGACCTATAGCCCCCAAAATTTGACAACAGTTGCATCCCATGTAGATGCTCACCAAAGAATGACTTCATCAAAGGAAAATGTAAATAATCAATTGGATAGGGTACTTGTTCTGCATATACCAGTCAACCTCTTTCCCCAGCCATCCCTGTCAATTAATAGGCTTATGAAGCAAGTGGCCATGGTGGCAGGAATCCAGCTTATGCATGGGCTCAACAGCATGGATTTCTACTCACTAAGTCCACCCTGGCTATGGGCACTACTGAGTGCCTAGTATTCCAGCAGCAAAGACCAATGCTGAACCTCAAATATTCCACCACCCCCCACAGTAATAGTCTATCTACGCAGCTGCAGATTGATTCCAGTTACCATTGTGGCAGGGGCAGAATTCTATTGTTGCCACAATGGGCATGTACTTTGTATTCGCCTTCCCTACATATATCTTTCCTGCCATAACTTCCATCCATGGACTTATAGAATACCTTATATGCCATCATGGTATTCCATACAGCATTCTTTATGATCGAGGAACTCACTTCACAGGAAAAGAAATGTGTCAATGGGCTCATGCTCAAGAAATTCTAGTGAATTATATGTCTTATGTTCCTTACGATTGCAAAGCAGAACAATGGAATGACCTCTTGAAGATTCAGTTACAGTGCCAATGAGGTGGAAATATCTTACAGAGGTGGGGCAAGTTTCTCCATGAGGCTGTCTGTATGCTGTATATATTCTGAGCCCAATGTGTAGCCCTGTATATTGTTGTTGTTAGGTGCCTTCAAGTCAGTATCTGACTCATAGTGACCCTACTTACAACAGGCGAAACATTATTGTCAATGTTTCTCTGCTATTCATAGGGTTTTCAATGGCTGATTGTTTTTTGGGAGTGGGTTGCTGGGCCCTTCTCCGAAGCCTGGTGTTCTAGGTGGTCTTCCATACAAGTACTAACCAGGCCTGACGCTGCTTAGCCTCCAGGATCTGACGGGATCTGACACCACAGTGGTACAGCTGCAGGTAGCCCTATACATAGCATCTACTGTATAGCACTGTTTCTCCAAAAGTGAGGATTCTCAGGTCCAGGAATCAACAGGTAGAAAGCAGAATAGCACCAGTCACCATTACCTCTGGTAACCCATAAAAAATGTGTCCTCCCAGTCCTCACAACTTTTTGTCCTGCTTGTTTGTAGTTCTTGGTTCCAGAGGAAGGAATGCTCCCAACAGAAGACACAACAGTGATTCTACTGAACCCGGAAATTAAGACTGCCACCTACTTTGGGCTCTTCATGCCTCTGAGTGAACAGGTCATTAAAGGGACTATGGTGTTGGCTAGAGTGATTGATTCTGACTACCATGGGGAATCTGGACTACTACTTCATAATAGAGCTAGGGAAGAGAGTGTCTGGAATACAAGAATTTTCTTGAGATGTCTCTTAGTATTACTATACTCTTTGATTAAGGTCAATGGTAAAATGTATTTATCAAGGCAGAACTGTGAATGTCCCAGACTGTTCAGAAATAAAGATTTGGGTCACCATACCAGGTAAAGAACAATGACCAGAAAAGGTGATTGCTGAAGGAAATGGAAATATAGAAAGTATAGAAGGTGATTATAAATGCCAATTATAGCCATGTGACATAAAGGAAATGAAGACTATAGTTGTTAAAATATATCCTCCCCATTTTGTTATATCTATATACACACATATTAAGCAAATACCTGTTTTCTTTATTCTTTTAGTCCTTTGTCATGTAATATAAGACACATTGACTTTATAATAGCATTTAAGTCTTGTTAAATTTATAGCATAGTATTTAAATTATAGAATATAACTGGGTGTAGTTGGATAAGGCTCTAATCTCAGAGACTTGCCTGTAATCCCAGAAATTCAGGAGGCTGAGGCAGGAGGATTGTAAGTTTGAGGCCAAATGTAGCCTGCATAATTTAGTAAGACCCTGACTCAAAATAAAGAAAGAGAAAATGGGCTAGAGGTACAGCCCAGTGGTAGAGGACTTGCAAAGTATGTGTGAGGTCCTGGGTTCAACCCCCAAGTACCTCAAAAAATTAAACAATGTATTAATTAATTAAAAATAAGTTACAGGTTATAAGAAGAATATATCACTGAAATATTTTAGTGTTTTCAATTTTATGCAGGATATTTTTATCATGTTAGGAATAATCATAACCTTGTCATGGCTTTTATTTGGAGATTAAGTATAATTTAAGTAGGTACATGATGATGCCAAGTTGACAACAGAGGGAGTTGTGATGGTTAATATTATTTGTTGGCTTGACTGGGCTAAAGGATGTCAAGACAGCTGGTTAAACATTATTTCTAGGTGTGTCTATGAGGATGTTTCTGAAGGAGATTAGCATTTAAATCAGTAAACAGCATAAAGAAGTTCCACCCTGTATTAGAAGCTTATCATTACCATAACAAAATTCCCCAAATAGGCTAACTTATAAAGAGGTTTATTTAGTTCACCATTTTCAAGGTTGAGAGTTAACATAAGTGGCACAAATTTGCTTCCTCTTGGCTGTGTCACCTCCTAGTGGATTGCAATGGCAGAGGCACACAATAGAGCAATCACATCATCAGAAAGGAAGTCAGAGAGCTGGGCGGAGCCAAGCTTGGGCTTTTATTTCCATAACAATCTTTTGTGAGAATTACCAAAGGGTCACATAAGAACTACATTAATACTTTTGAGGGCATGACCTAAATGACCCAAGGACCACCCATGACACCTCACTTCTACATGGTTTATCTCCACCTTGGGGACCAAGCCTCCAACACATGGACTCAGGAGGGACAATGTATATCCAAACCATAGCATGACCCTACCAATGTCAGGGGACATCATCCAATCAATGACTATCCACATCCATCTTCTCCAGTCCTGGGACATTGTCATGCCAAGTGCTTGTGCCTCTAGACTCTAGAATTTATATGAACACCCTCATCTCATCTCAGAGTTTCCAGGCCTTGGCTTTTGAGTGATAATTACATTATTGACCCCTCTGATTCTCAGGCCTAAATCAGACTGAAAGGCAAGTTGTCATGGCACTTCTCAGCCTCCATAATTATGTAAGTCAATTCAAATAACAAATCTCTTCCTCTTTCCCCCATATGTGTGTATGTATACAAATATATGTGTATATATATATATATATATATATATATATATATATATATATATATATGCTGTTTATATATGTGTGTGTGTGTCTGTATACAAACATGTATGTGTGTGAATATACATATATGTATATATATACACATATATATATGTTTATATAAAAATCTACATATATACGTATAAATCCCATTGGTTCTATTTCTTGGACAAACCTTAAAAATGCAGTGCCCTTGTCCAAAATGCTTTGCTGGTTTTCCAGTCATTTTAATCTCTTCTTTTCAATGTTTCAAAATTAATGAATGGTAGAAAAGTGATGCATGTCCTCAGGTGATTATATAGAGCATGTTTTGCTTCACTTCACCTATAATGGAGATATAGGGCTAAATTTGAATACTTTCCTTTGAGTCACATGCACTGTGTCTCAATAAACTGCTTTATCATAATAAGTTTATAATAGATGTGGTGTAATAATATATAAATAAGAGTTAAAATAACAAAATTTCTATATGTTATTTTAAAATACATTAGTAAAATTTTAATTTCATTTGTGTATAACCTATGTATCTCTCAATAATTTCATTACTCATGTTTCTCTCGTGTGTTTATTAATGCAACACCAGAAAAATAGTTGATGTACTAGTTGTTTTAAAATCTCCAAAATTTGAGGACTTAGGGACATTATTTCCAAAATATGGGCACATCCAAGAGATTGTGTTATATAAGAAAACACCTCCATTCACGAGTGGCTCCTGTTTATATACAGCATAGGTGAGTGCTGATTGATTCTCCAGTCACTAGCCTGGCTAGAAGACCTTCAGCCCTTACACTGCACTCAAATTGTATCTGTTACACCTCATACACTTCTGTTTTGATGATGAACATCAAAACAGAAAACCCATCTGGAATATGTAGTTTATAGTAAATATATATTATACACATACATATCATGTCATCAAAGAGTGCAAGTCAGGACAGAAATAGAGAATAGGTTACTTAGCTGTGGTCTGAAATCTGGATCAGAGTAAGGAGAAACCTTGCAGAAATCCAAGAGAAAGTTTCACAAAAGTCTATTGACACATTACAACCTTAGTCCTTATAACTGTGTCCACATGACCACAATTAACAGAGCTCCTCAAGAGCAAGATCAAAAAAAAAAAAAATAGGGAAGCCATGGTCTTTACACCAGAAAACAGGTAACTAAAAGATGAGACTTAGAAGAAGGTAGAAGAGACTCTGAGATTTCCCAAGGATCAGAAATGAAGTAAGAGTGCCATGATGTTGTCTATTCCCAGTGATACTTTCTTATCTACTTCCCCTAGATTTAGACATTAAATTCAGGAAATCAGCCCAGCAACTTTTCCAAAAGTCTCATACTTCACCAGAGTCACAAGAGGCACATTATGATCTGAGTTTTTATAGCTGCCATTCACCTTACATTCACATGAGCTCCTTAGCATAATTTTTTTAATAAGGAAAGAGAAGAAAAAAAAGAAAAGAACAAATAAATAAAAACTCTGAAGCTTTTTTTTGGATTTGTCAAAACCAATAACTCTTGAAGTCTTGCACAGTAATGAACAAAGTTTTATGCATGTCATATATTCTTGCCAATATAAAATAACTGTAAAACAGTAATAAAATCAGAATTTAATTTTTGGTTACATGTAACATTATTTTGGCAAAATATGCTTAGCAAATTTGTATAATATTTAATTAATAAGCCACACAGATCTGTATATTTCCATTACAAAGTTCAGTTACCTGTGTATTATACTATTACCAATGTTAATAGCTAGAATAAAAAGAAGAAAGAAGAGAAACAGACAAGAAATGGAGGAAAAATGTGATCTATAGTTTAACCAATTAGATAATATATTTTTGTATTCAATAATAGGAAGTTCAATGAATCTTTTTAAATGGCTTTAAGTATTGTTGGCTTAATTGATCTTGAAATAATATCTTCCTAAAACCCATACCAATGTATGGATATTGAGTACTTGAGAAAACTAAATTGGAAAGAAATATTCAGCTTACATCACTCTAATCAATTCTTCCAACACAATAGATACACACATTTCCCCACCCTCCTCAGTTTTCAAAAGAAAAAAGAGCAACTGTTTCACAGTTCAAGGCAGCCATCTTAAACACCTAACCTCAAAGTCAAATTTGAAAAATCAAGACCATAAAGGACAGAGATGGGTTCAAATACATATTTAAGATTAATGAAGGGGGAGGCACTCGAAGGACTGATTCTGTGTTGCCTGTCCAGATGGGACTAATGCTGCTTACTCTAGCTTACTCAGAACACAAGCCTGTGCTGTCAACTCTTGTTTTACTTTTCACAAGAAGGCAGAAATCTGGATTTCTAAGTGAAATATCTCCATTTTTACTTATTGGCTCAATTTTATAAAAAATACCATGTGAGCCAAAACCAAAACACAGCATGGGCCAAGTTCTACTCTAACAACAATAATGTGTGACTTCTCTAAATAATTGGCTATAGAGTCAAAGCATTTTATGTCTGTATGCACATATAAATACGAAATAAAATTCTGTTGCTTGGGATAAAATCCAAAGGAAAAAGTCAAAACCAGATCAATATTTCTAGCCTAAGTTTTTATTACGAAGCACTACAAATAAAGATTAGAACTTTCAAAATGCTTTCCATCATGGTATACATCCTAGCCAAGTTTTTGTTCTTTATTGAAAGACACTCTTCAATCCATTACATTTTCTTTTAATATTTTTATTCAGAATAAATGAAGCTTATGGGACCTAGAACATGTGTACCCACCATTCAGATTCATAAAATCCTAACATTTTCCATGTCCACCTCATTTTAAGGAAATTAAATACACTAAAGTTTAAATTTCCTAGATACCCTTTGGGGCTGGGATTTAGCTCAGTTGGTAGAGCACTGTGCTGCAGTCTCTGAGGTCCCGAGTTCAATTCCCAGCACTGCAAAAATGGGAGAAGGACCTGGCAATCCACTCCCAAGGCATTCCTGAAACAATCAGCCATTGAAAACCCTATGAGGGTCGCTATGAGTCCGATTCGACAGTACCTAACAACAACAACAACAACAAGATACCCTTTGGCTTCCATTTTCTTCCCTTACTTCCAGAGGTAACAACTATTCCAAAGTTGGTATTTATTGGTCTCCTTTTACTACATACCATATATAATATCCTTTGTTCATTCAATAGTTTATTTTGAAATATGCCTATATTTATATACATAATCTTCATTTATTTTTTTCTAGTTCTAATCTTTGTCTTTTTAATGTTCTGTTCTGAAATAGTTTTATATGCAGAGAAAGCTGAAAATAGAGAAATTTCATAAGTGCCTTTTATCCAGTTTTCTATAATATTAACAATTTATGTGAATAATTATGCAAATATAATACAGTTGTAAAACCAGAATGTCAAACATTTGCAAAATACTATAAAATCCACCAACTTTGATCTCCCTATATATTTAGTTGCTCTATCTCCCAGTCATCCATTGAAAACCCTACGAGGGTCGCTATGAGTCGGATACTGACTCGACGGCACCTAACAACAACAACAATCTCCAGTCTATAAGAGTTTCTGAGTCTTTCCTTGTTTATTCATGATCTTGACACTTTCTCTCTTGCTACATATCTTCATTTTTGCTTGTTGCCTCAAAAAAGCCTAAAATACTTACTATATGGCTCTTTAAAGAAATAGTTTGCTGATCTTTACCATAAACAATGTTCATATTTCCTGTTTATATGTAAGATACACATATATACACACAGACATATAACTGTATAAGATATATATCTAAGGAATATAACCGAGGATGCCAAAAATGCATACATATTTTAAGAAATTCATATATGTATTACTTTTCAAAGTTAAATTATGGTAGCAATGTATAGTAGGATGTTCACTGAAAAATGGCATTAATCAAAAAATGCTAGCATTACCATATATATGCTACTTATTATTGTCATTAGGTGCTGTTGAGTCAGATCTGACTCATAGCAATCCATATGTAGAACAGAATGAAACACTCCCCGATTCTGTGCCAGGCTCATGATCTTATTATGTTTAAGCCCGTTGTTGTAGACACTGTGTCAATCCATCTGGCAGAGGGTCTTCCTTTTCTTCATTGACCTGCCACTCTCTCAAACATGATGTACCAAGACAGAAAAAGTTTCACAATATTTTCTTTTTTCATCCACTTCAAAAATGTATGTACATCATGTTATATTCTGGATTTGGCCCATAGATCATAATTTGCCAACCCTTTCCTGATTTAAAGCTCAGGAGATATATCTATGTCTATATAGAGAAAGATGTGTGTGTGTGTGTGTGTGTGTGTGTGTGTGTGTTGTTATTGTTGTTGTTGTTGCTGTTATTATTGTTAGGTGCCATCAAGTTGAGTTCAACTATACACATATATATACATACACATATACTTTTTTTTTTCCTGTACTAATGGCCTGAACCCAGGGCATTGTACATACTTTTGCAAGCACTCCAACACTGAGTTGCACTCCCAGCCTCTTTTATATTTTTTTATCTTGAGACAAAGTCTTACTAAGATATTCAGGGTACCTCTAGCCTCAAACCTTCTATCCTTCCTCTGCCTCCCAAGTCACTGGGATTACAGGCATGAGCCAGTGTGCCTGGCTGGGAGTAATATTTCAATCACTGCCATTGGTAAGAATTGTCATCCCTGAGTCAGCCCCAACGTATCCCCCAAAAAAGGGTCTGTTATTTTCTTTTTTAGTTTTTCAGTTATTATTTTGTAAGTATTATAGAAAAACAAACCTCTTGCTCTGCTTTTTAATAAATAACTTCTTTATTTTAAATTGCTTCATTATAGAATTCAGTAAGTACAAAAATCTCCTAGTTCTCTGCCTATTATTTGCCGACAGTGACTTGATTGCAAAATATCTACTCATCATCAGTACAGAAAAATGTTTATGGTTTGGACAATATCCATAAGCCAATATGCAATGAAGAGAGTAAATATATGACTTTTAAGTTCTTTTTAGCCCTGAGATTCTATGACATTTCCATATAATCTTATCAACTGACAAAGAACAAATTATCAGTACAGCATATGGTTATGAAGATAATATCATAACAAAGAAACAAAATGATAAGAAATTAAAAAGCAGAAAAATATAACAAAATCTGAAAATAAGTACATCAAGGAAGCTTATTATCTATATCTCTCTTTGAAGGTCTAAAAAACAAAGTTGGCAACTATACTCTTCTAGAACAGAGTAAATAGACTGACTTATTTTGTATACTAGCATCCTAACACAAGGTTTAGGAATAGACCTTCAGTAGATGGCCCAGGATGTCATCCTTGCCTAGAGTTGCTCACCCTATGAAAATCCATAATTGTCTACTGTTAAGGAATTTTTTATCATTATGATTCAAGTTCTTAGACTTTACCAATAATTCACATTTATGAGTATGTTCAACAGACACTTTAAGGAAACCTTCCTATATGATACTTAGTTATGATGTGGTAACAAAGAGAAACAATCAAGTTACTTATTTACCTCATGGAAGAAGAAAGTGATTACTAACTGTTCACAGAAAACAGAGACCCATGAATCAGTCTACAGTTCTTTGAATTACTTATATATTAACAAAAACAGAACTGAGTTTTAAGATACCTCAAAAACATCTCAGAATGTTTAATTAATCTGTTGATTTAAAATACATAATTCAAAGTCAAAGACAACATAATTTTAAGAGTTTAGAATATTTTGGAAAACATAACAAAGATTGAGAACTTAAGAGCAGCAAGACCCAATCTTTTTATATCAGCTGGTGGCTGCTGTTGTTGGGTCCCATCAATTCAGATCCAACTTACAGTTACCATATGTGCAATACAATGAAACACTACCCAACACTGTGCCATGCACATGATCTTTTTATGTTTGACCCATTGCTGCAGTCATTGTATTTTTTTCTCATTTTGTGTCATGCCATATCAGCAAATGGAAGTGCCAGGGGTTTTAGCCCATTCCCATCATTAGAATGGACTCTTGTGAGAAGGCAACTCTTCCCCAGTACTTTTTTGAATGTCTTCCAACCCGGAGGGCTCATTTTTCTGGCATTATATTTGATGGTGATTCTCTGCTATTCACAGGATTTTCAATGGCTAATTGGTTTGAGAGTGGGCTACTAGGTTCTTCTCCCTAGTCTGTCTTAGTCTGGAAGCTCAGCCAAAACCTTCCACAGTGGGCATCCCTGCTGGTATCTGAAACACAGGTTGCATAGCTCTCAATATCACAGCAACATGCACATCCCCACAGCATGACAAGCTGACATCCATGTGGGGGCATCATCGGTTATTTAAACCAGAGATAAAAACTTCAGCCTGCAAGCCAAATCTGCCTACCTCCTGTTCCTGGAAAAGAAAATTTGTAGAACAGAACAGGGTTCATATTTTATCTCTGGCTGCTTTAGGGCTATGATGGTAGCATTGAGTACTTGCAATAAAGAATTTGTGGCCCAAAAAGCCTAAGATACTCACTTCCTGGCCCTTTAAGGAAAAAGTTTGTTGACCTAACTAACAAATCCAACTTAAAAGTATACACACTGTGGGTATAAAAATGAAAGTGGCTACATTACTCCACAATTTGTAATCTGTAAACTATAAATACATGGGCTGGTATTTAGCTCAGTTGGTAGAGCACTGTGCCGTAGTCTCTGAGGTCCCGAGTTCAATTCCCAGCACTGCAAAAATGGGAGAAGGATCTGGCAATCCACTCCCAAGGCAATCCCAAAACAATTTGCCATTGAAAACCCTATGAGGGTCGCTATGAGTTGGATACCGACTCAATGGCACCTAACAACAACAACAACAACAACAAAATACAAATACAGGACAGTCTTGACTCATGCATTAACTATAAACATGGTATTTGAGACCTAGTGGTAAAAGGAAATTGGACTCACAATCCAAATATAGATTTAGTTCTCTTTTTATATCCTTAGATCCCATCTATTCTGTACTTTTCTAAGAACAAACTTTCCCAGTCAAAAACCAATGAGTGCCTCAAACTCATCTCTCCATTCTAAACTGTTGGCTTCCCAGCAAAACTAGTTATGACATAGTTTCAAGGTTTTCCATTCCCTACAACATTGGAAATTTCCTAAATCTGAAGTTCCCTTTCTGTGGTGAATCATAATAATAATATGTTCTGAATAATTTGTTTGCTGCAGTATTGCAATGTAGTAGCCAGGGTCAAAACTGTTCCAACAAGTTAAGAAAATATAACCCAAGACTGAGAATACCCAAAGGGATAGATATGCTAGCTGCAGCTGTCTTCAAAACAATTCAAAGATATAATTTTGGTTTTATAAGGTAAGTAAATATGACTAATAAACTTTAGTATATTGCATAAGATCCTACTTTAAACTCTCAAGTACCCTCATGGGGTAATAATAGGTAAAATCCTGCCAAATCTCTTGGACATTAAGAAACCTTACTCATAACAGAATTTTGCTATTTAGATCTCTTCTGGATCCCACCAAAAAAGCATTTTCCCTTAGTTGAGAACTCAAATGGGGTTTGTTTCTGTCCATGTGTGGGATTGGATTTGGCACAGGAACTAAAGTGACTGGGTTAAGAGGCAGACTTGCTTGGCTGGTTTTAGATTCCATGGCTATAAAATGATAACAAATAACTGGAAAGCAGGGAGCAACTAAAATAATGCCAGAATGATCAATTCCTTAGTGCCATAAATTTATTTGGTCCAGGAAATCAGAAACAATAAGTAGATACCAAGGGAGAACATGACCTATTTTATTGGGTGTGGGTAGGTGTCATAATAATTTTTATCTGGCACTAGAATATAATATAAGCTAATGTTATCTATTGAAAGTATAACAGAAGAACTGGAAACAGGTAAAATGAATCTTGATTCTTCATTGACCTACAGTATCCAATTCCCTGCCTTCAAGCACCTTAAATTTGAAGCAGTGAAAAATATTATGCTGGGCATCAGTAATCACATGCTCTTCTGCGTAAAGTCCAACTTTGACTATGTTCTCTTTTTCTCATCTTTTTTCTTCTTGTTGTGTTAATATTTTTTAACACTGTTTTAAGAGAAGCTTCTTAAAAGCCAGGCACTGTGACACACACACACACATCTGTAATCCCAGATTCTCAGGAGGTGCAGGCAGGAGGATAGCGAGTTCAATGCCAGAGGCAGCCTGGGTAAATTAGTGAAATCCTGTCACAAAGTAAAAAACAAAAAGGGAATGGGGGTGCAGCTCAATGGCAGAGCACTTGCCAAGTATGTGCAAGGCCCTGGATTCAATCCCCCAGTAGTGAAACAAATAAATAAAAAGAGAAACTTCTTAAAAGAAGAGCTGGGAAGATTGACAGAGCAAACTATAATAATATGATCCATATTTGTGTTGTAATTATCATTGAAATTATATTTTGCTACTATTTTATTATCTTAATCTTATGAATTTTCACAGTAATAATAGTATTGTTGCTATTATTATTGTTGTTGTTAGGTGCCGCCGAGTCAGTATCCGACTCATAGCGACCCTCTGTACAACAGGGGAAACACGATTGTCAGTGCTTCTCTGCCGTTCATAGGGTTTTCAATGGCAGATTGATTTTTGGGAGGGGGTTGCCAGGTCCTTCTCCCAAGCCTACAGCTTCTGGTGTTTCCAGGCGGTCTCCCATCAAGGTACTAACCAGGCCCTACCCTGCTTAGCTTCCGAGATCTGACGGGATCGGATGCCACAGGGCTACAGCTGCAGGCATTGCTATTATATAAGTGGCATATTCTCATTATGAAATTTTGTAAAGTTCTGACAGAAAAATAAAAACAATTTATAGTTACCCCACCTACCTACATATCCAAACATAACCACTTTTAGCATTTGCTTTTTAACATTCCATATATACATATATATATATATATATATATATATATATATATATATATATCCTTTAAATATCATTTCAGCACTGTAAAATATTTTAGCAATATCCTCTTTTTTATTTGATATATATAACATATATATATATATATATATATATATTTATACACACACACACACACACACACACACACACACACACATTGCAGTCCTGGGGAGTTGAACCCAGGCCTTCACACATGCTTTGTAAATGTTCTAACATTGACCTGTACCCCAAGCCCATTTTTTACTTTTTATTTTGAGTCAGGTTGCCTTTGGCCTTAAGCTTGAGATCCTCCTACCTCCAACTCCCAAGTCCCTCGGATTAAAGGTGTGTGCCACCACACTCAGCACAGCAATATCTTTTAATGTCAGCATTATATTCTTACATGATTATTCAATGGGTATACAATAATCGAAAATATTCTATCCTTTGTTATTTATAGTTTTTCTAAATTTTTTTTCTATGAACAATGTTATAAAAATCAACCATCATTATTGCTTTAGGATAAATACGTACAAATTTTATTTTTCCATTATGTGAGTTAACCAATAGAGTCGACATACCTATTACTCATATACTCATATTAATCTTTTGTATCATACTATCAGGTTATCTTCTAGTAAGACTAGACCAACAATCTTCATTCTGAGCCCAGTGTATACCCACAAGAGGTGGACATGAAAGATGATTGACTTTCCAGGGGGAAATACCCATTACTATAATCACCTTGTGCTAAAGTAACACACATAAGTCAACAACTTTTCTTCTGGCATAAAATGATGAGATCTACATTGGCCCAGGGCAAAACTAACTGAAATACAAGGATAGACAAAAAACGTTTAAGTCTCTATTTGACACTAATGAAAGGTGAAAGGGTAAGGTGTCTGAGGAACCACCATCCATTCTTTTACCTTTTTTCTACTTATCCTTCTCCCTCATATCTTGCTGACACTTTTCCAGCAAGGATATATATTTGCTAGGCTCCTAGGCACCTCCAGATTCTGAAGGGACCCTGGACCAGAAATAGTGACTATTTCTTTTTCTATCAGCCTATGGTATTTTACTACCAACTGGTACTTGAATAGGAATAAGGAGACCTAAGCAATTTTTTGTGACTTTTTTAGGCAAGTAAGCTTCCTTTCTTCTTTAAATAGGGAATGAGTATGGGAGTCTTTACTAACTGATTGCTCAAGTCTCTTCCAGTTTAACTTTTGGTGATTGTTTCAGAGAAGGAACAGGAAAAAATACAAAATACACAGCACTTCGCATCATTCTGAAAATCATCTTAATTATTTTCTCTCTCACTCTTAACAAAGTTTGTAATAAAATTAGAAATTATGAAGATTCTAACATACCAAACTTGAAAGTTTCATAAAATTGAAGCAAAAATTTCCTCCACTATCACAGGCAAATAATCAGATGAATTAATATCACAAACCTCTACTTCTGAAAGAAAATTAACTTATATATTCTGGGTTCTTGCACATTAGTTTTTGCCAACTTCCAAAAAATTTAAAGGCAACAAATTAGTTCAATAAAATATACTCATTGAATAATAAGAGAATTTCCTGAGTGAAGTCTGACAATGAGTGCACATCTAAACAACTGCCTACAAAGACATGTAATTTAGTTCATGAAAATATCGTATTAAAAATTATAAATTTGCTGGGCATGGTGGTGCATGCCTGTTATCCCAGCACTCAGGAGGCTGAGGCAAGTGGATCATAAATTTGAGGCAACTCTGTTCTACAAAATGAGTTCCAGTCAGTCTAGTATACATAGCAAGATTCTGCTTCAAAAGAAAATTATAAGATTATCTGCACTGTTATTGTCATAAGAACATACCTTCACGTGCCACTATATATATTATAGTATCTATTAGCCTCTTTCCTGTAGCCATAGCCCTGTGGCATCTGATCCTGTCAGATCTCAGAAACTAAGCAGGGTTGGGCCTGGTTAGTACTTGGATGGGAGACCGGCTGGGAACACCAGGTGCTGTAGGCTTGGGAAAAGAACCTGGCAACTCACTCCCAAAAATCAATTTTCCATTGAAAATCCCATGAACAGCAGAGAAGTACTGACAATACTGTTTCGCCTATTGTACATAGGGTCACTATGAGTCGGATACCGACTTGAAGGCACCTAACAATAACAATTTAATTATTTTCCACACTTAAATATTATAAATTCAAACTCACAGATGTTATTTTTCATTTCTTCTTAACTACCACTGTTTCTTTCTTTAGAGTAGTCAACACAGACAATGACATAGAATATATTATATAATTGACATAAAATAAATTAAATTTACATGTATTCCTTACAATATCACAACAGGAGATTCCTCTTTAATCTTTTTCTGGAGAAAGATTAAGTATCTCTACCAAAAGGAGCACCTAGACTATTAAGGAACTGTTGTTGTTAGGTGCCGTAGAGTCGGTACCTGACTCATAGCGACCCTACATACAACAGGTGAAACACTATTGTCAGTGCTTCTGTGCTATTCATAGGGTTTTCAATGGCAGATTGATTGGGAGATGGTTGCCAGGTCCTTCTCCCAATTAAGGAACTAGAGGATCTCTTTTTATTATTAAGGAACTAGAGGATCTCTTTTTTATTACTATTTCATATTTGTCATATATAACAAAAAAATTAACTTCTATGAAGTGCTGTGTGGAAATGTTCAGAAAAGCATTGGGGAAAAGTATGTTTGGGTGTTTTATTTATATAATATAAACCTTTAAAATCATATAAAGCCAAAATTACTTGTAAAATTAAAATATACAATACTCCTTTGCCATTGAGTTGGCTCTTACTCATAGCATACAACAGAACAAAAAACTGTCCCACACTATGCCATTTAATTTTATCTTCCACCTGAAGAATTCTAATTGGAAATAAAATTTTAAATGTGAAATATTGATTCAAGAAATTGCTAAGTGCTTGGCTTGAAGGTACATTATGCCATTTGTTTTCTTTAAGATTTTTGCAATCAACAAAGCTCAGCATCTGTACAAAATGCTATTTATGTTGGTCATCTTGATAAACAGATGTCCCAAAGAGTTAGTCTTAACAATCTTTGCAAATAGCTAATTTTAACACTTTTATTTGCTTGTTTGTTGTCACAGTGAGAAAATTTTAGTCGATTCTATTACTAGCAAACCTTAATATTAAGTACCAAAGGTCATATTTGTTGAGTAAAATGCTTTCAATCAATCTTCATTAAAACCTAGGGAGACAGAGAAAGCAGATATTCATTTCCATTTAACACACATTAAAACTAAGGTTCTGGTCAAGCATGGTGGCACATGCCTATAATCCCAGTGAATCTGGTTGTGGAGGAAGGTGGATCACAAGTTCGAGGCCAGATGCAGACTATGTATCTTAGCAAGAGAAAAAATAAAAAAAGGGCTGGAGTCCAACTTGGTGGTGGAACACTTGCAAATTATGTGTAAGTCCTTGGATTCAGCCACACAATATTGAAAACAAAAAGGAAAGGAGAAAGAAGAAAGAAGAAAGAAGAGAGAGAGAGGAGGGAAGGAAGGAAAGAAGGAAGGAAGGAAGGAAGGAAGGAAGGAAGGAAGGAAGGAAGGAAGGAGGGAAGGAAGGAAGGAAAAGTCAAAGGTTCTGAAAAATTAGTGACTTGGCCAAAATCTTTTCTCTAAAATGTAGGAAGCATACATAGGATTAGAATCCAAAATGGAGACTACATATAAATACTTCTAGCTAGTACACATATACTGGTACAATCCATTACTTTTGGTACCACTTACAACAGAATCTATCATACTAGAAAGATCTGGGATGCTATACCTAGAGACAAATCTCTAAAGTTTCACAGAAGCATCCTGTTCAGAAACCAGTATACACAAAGTTTGCTAAAATGAGCACCCTTTAAATAAATTCTTTAGCTTCAGTATAGTAATTGTACTTTAATCTTTAGGGCTTATGATCATTATTGATAGTAGTCATTCTTGTCAAGGAAACTTGGATTTGCCTATACAAATGTAGGATATGGATGCTTTTAAATTAAAAATGCAATGAGGATTGTCCAAGGAAGGCTTTCTCTAATAGTGACATAATCATTTTTATCTTTTTCTTTTTTTGATTCCTACATTTATATGGCTTTATTTCCCACCACTCACTCCGTGTCTGTCAGCTTTTTGTGCTGTGGAGGCTTATGTGTTGTTGTGATGCTGAAAGCCATGCCACTAGTATTTCTGATACCAGCAGGGCCATCCATGATGGACAGATTTCAACTGAGCATACAAACTAAGGCAGACTAGGGAAAGGACCTGGGAGACCACTTCCAATACAATTAACCATTAAAAACCCCATGAATAGCAGAGAAGCTTGCTTCCCAGCCTGAAGGCATTCAAAAGATGACTAGGGAAGGGTTGGCTCCTTAAAGTCAACCTTAATGATGAGAATGGAGTAAAGCCCCTTGGACCTCCATTTGTTGATGTGGTATGACTTAAAATTAGAAGAAATATAATTACTGAAACAATGGACTCAAACACAAAAAGATCATGTGCGCAGCACAGTGTCTGGTAGTGTTTCACCTATTGTACTCAGGGTCACTAAAAGTCACACCTGACTCAACAGCACCTAACAAAAACAACAATCTCCTATCAATGGATACTGCTCTCCTTTCCCAATAAGAATCTCTTAGTAACAAATACTTATCAGTCCTTACTAAAAATTTCAAGGTTACAAATATGAAGGAGATTCCCTTGAAAACAAACCTCTAAATGGGACCTATTAGTGGGATAACTCACAAGTGCTTATTCTATCCCAATAGAAGTGTATGCTTATTAAACCAACCAACAAACAAAATTTTCATTCACAAGCCAAAAGATATAATGAACTCGAATCAAAATGCTAGAAGTGATTACTACAGAAATAAAATGTAGTTGATTTTAGAACCCAGCATTAGATATATTAAGGTGGTAGTTGTAATGAATCAGGGAAATTTAATAAATTCAGTATATCTGGACTTTATACTTATAAGAGGCTGAATCAGTATATCCAATTTTTTGGATATATTGGAAAATGGAATTTTCCATTGGAAATTGGAAAATGTAGAATATGTGATTTTAATAGAATTTCAGAAAAAGTGCTGGTCACTGGGTCTGCATCAACCTTAAAAATGTTGTTTTGGCATGCAAAATAGTATCCCCTTATGCATGAGAGATACATTCAAAGAGTCCCACTGGATGCCTAAAACTATGGATAATATTGGGCCCTATATATACTATACTTTTTCCTATAATGCACACCTAGGATTTACTACTAAGGCACAACAAGTGATTAACAGCAGTAATTTGTCATAGATTTTTAGCAATCTTATACTTCTTCCTGGCCTTAAATGAAATAGTTTCAAATTTTTCCATTTAATGTGATATTGGCTATTGGTCTGTCATAAATGGCCTTTATGATGATGAGATATTTCTCTATTATGCCTATCCTCTCCAGGGTTTTATTATGAAAATGTGTTGCACTTTGCCAAAGGACATCTTAGCATCAATTAAGACCATCATGTGATTTCTGTTTGCAAGACTCTTGATATGTTGAATTACATTGATTGCTTTTTACACAATGAACATGACTTGCATGTGTGGAATGAAGCCCAATTGATCATAACATATGATCTTTTTTATGTGTTGCTGAATTCAGTTTGCCAGGATTTTGTTGAGAATTTTTGCATCTATGTTCATCAGAAAAATTCGTCTGTAGTTCTCTTTCTTAGAAGTGTCCTTGCCTGAAAAACCAAGAGAGAAATGTCAAATCTAATCTCCACCCTAAACCAGTTGGATCTCACAGATATATACAGAATATTTCACCCACATGATGAGGAATACACATTCTTTCCAGCTCAACATGGAATGTTTTCTAAGATAGATCCTATGCTAGTCCATATGAACTCCTTCAACTAATACAAAAAAGTAGAAATTATCCCCTGTCCCTTATCAGATCATAATGGGATAAAATTGGAGCTCAAGAGCAAGAATAATTCCAGAAACTTTACAAACTCATGGAGACTGAATAATACATTGCTGAATGACAAATGGATCATTGATGAAATCAACTTGGAATTTAAAAAATTCCTACAGTCAAATGCTGATGAATACATATCATACCAAAATATATTGGATACAGCAAAGGCAGTTTTCAGAGGGAACTTTATAGCATTAAATGCCTTCATCAATAAAATAAAGGAGAGCCAAATAAATGGCCTAATGACACATCTTAAGATGCTAGAAAACCAACAAAAAAGCTGAAAAGGAACACCCAAAAGGAAATTACAAAAATAAAGGGAGAAATATCTCAATTAAAATCCAAAGAGATAATTCAAAAAATTAATAAGACTAAGAGCTGGTTCTTTGAAAATACTAATAAAATAGACACCCCTCTGGCTAACCTCATCAAAAAGAAAAAGGAAAAATCTAACATAGTACGGATTATGAAAGACAACAGGTCCATAACCACCGACTTCAACGAAATACAGAAAATTGTCAGGGATTACGATGAGAGACTGTATTCCCAAAAATATGAAAATGCAGAAGAAATGGAAAATTTATTAACATATATGACCTACCAAAACTAACCCCAGAAGACATAACTAACCTAAACAAGCCCATTACATATACAGAAATAGAAAAGGTAATTAAAATCTCCCAACAAAGAAGAGCCCAGGTCCTGATGGATTCACAGCACAATTTTACCAAACTTTTAAAGAAGATATAATACATGTCTTCCTCAAATTATTCCAAAAAAAAATAGAAAAGGAGGGAACACTCCCAAATACATTCTATGAAGCTACCATCACCCTGATATCTAAACCAGGAAAAGATTCATCTAAGATAGAGAATTATAGACGCATCTCCCTTATGATTCTAGATGCACAAATATTTAATAAAATTCTGGCGAACAGAATCCAGCAGCATATAAAAAAGATTTTCCACCATGACCAAGTGGGATATATACCACAGATGCAAGGCTGCTATAACATATGGAAATCAATTAATGTAATCCAGCATATCAAGAAACTGGCAAACAAAAACCACATGATTATCTCAATTGATGCTGAAAGGGCATTCAACAAAGTACAACACTTTTTCAGGATAAAAACACTGGAGAAGATAGGTATAACAGGTAAATACCTTAATTTCATAAAAGCCATTTATGACAAACCTACAGCCAACATTATATTAAATGGAGAAAAACTGAAACCATTTCCTCTTAGATATAGAACAAGACAAGGATGTCCTCTCTCTCCTATTCTATTTAACATAGTAATTGAAGTCCTGGCCAGGGCAATCAGATAAGAGAAAGAAATCAAAGGGATACAGATTGGCAAGGAAGAGGTCAAATTATCCTTATTTGCAGATGATATGATCCTATATCTGAAAGACCCCAAAACCTCAACCAGAAAATTGCTAAAACTAGTTAACTCCTTCAGCAAAATTGCAGGATACAAAATTATCACACAAAAATCAATAGCTTTTCTTTACACCAATTCCAAACTGAAATAGAAGGAAATTTCAGGAAAACTACCATTCATGATAGCCCACCAAAAAATTAAATACCTTGGAATCAATGTAACCAAAGACACTTCAGATCTCTACAAGGAAAATTTCAAAACATTAAAGAAAGAAATAGCAGAGGACACTGAAAAATGGAAAAACTTCCCCTGCTCCTGGATAGGGAGAATTAATATAGTAAAATTGGCTATCCCACCAAAATCAATCTATAGATTTAATGCAATACCCATTAAAATTCCACTGACTGACTTTACAGAAATAGAAAAAATGACCCAAAAATTCATATGGAACCACAAAAGACCACGTATAGCCAAAACACTTTTAAACTGCAAAACTAATACAGGTGGAATCACAATCACTGACTTCAAGCTATACTACAGAGCGGTGGTTGCAAAAACAGCTTGGTGCTGGTATAAAAATGGGCCCGAAGACATCTGGAAAAGAATAGAAGACCCAGAAATACCTCAACACACCTATAGCCACCTGATTTTCAACAAAGGAGCAAAGCAAGTAAACTGGAAAAAGGACAGCCTTTTCAACATGCTGGGAAGCATGGTCGTCCGCATGCAGAAAAATGAAAGCTGACCCCCGTCTCTCAATATACACAAGAGTTAACTCAAAATGGATAAACATAAAACCAGAAACTTTAAAACTTATGGAAGGCAAGATAGGCAATACACTCCATCATATATGCATAGGAAAGTGTATCCTTAATAGGACCCCAATTGCTCAAGAAATTGCAACAAGAATAGATAAATGGGATTACATGAAATTAAAAAACTCCTGCACAGCAAAAGAAACAATTCACAGAGTCAAGGAAACCCCCATGGGATGGGAAAAAATCTTGACATTTTACACATTAGATAAAGGTCTAATTATTAGAATTTATAAAGAACTCAAGAAAAAAACTCCCCCCCCAAAAAATAACCGAATACACAAATGGGCAAAGGAACTGAGTATTCAGTACTCAAATGAAGAGTTCCGTAAAGCCATGAGACACATGAAAAAATGCTCAATATCCCTAGCCATTAGGGAAATGAAAATTAAAACAACTCTGAGATTTCACCTTACACCAGTAAGAATGGCCAAGATCAATAAAACAAATAACAACAAATGCTGGAGAGGGTGCAGTGATAAAGGAACACTCTTACATTGTTGGTGGAGCTGTAAATTGGCCCAACCACTGTGTAAATCAATATGGAGATATATTAAAAAACTGAAAATAGTTCTACCATATGACCCTGCTATAACACTACTGGGAATTTACCCAAAGGAAGACAGGTCATCATACCACCGAGACACCTGCATCTCCATGTTTAATGCTGCACTTTTTACAATAGCAAGGGTATGGAATCAAGCAAAGTGCCCTTCAACAGATGAATGGATAAAAATCTATGGTACATATACACAACGGACCACTACTCAGAAGTCAAGAAGAATGAAATAAGATCTTTCACAGCAAAATGGATGGAATTAGAGAAAATTATTTTAAGTGAACGAATACAAGCTCAGAAAGAGAAACACCACATGTTCTCACTCATATGTGGGCGTGGAATCAAAATTATAAGAAGGAAAAATCCTATTCAAAGGTCGGATCAAAATGAAATGAACAAACAAAGCTAAGAATGGTGTCAATATAAATGGTCTAGAAAATGCATGCAATTGTTCTGACAAGATAAAAATAAAGTTCACTACAGGAAAAGTTTCTATCTTAATCAAAACTGGAACCCAAGAACATATAGAAAAATATTACCAAGTAAATGACAGAGAAGACTTAGTTGGGGAGGGTGGAGGGGAAGCATATAAGAGGGTAAGGGGGTACCTATATGAATAATGTACATCAAAATGCATATATGGAAATTCCACAATGAAAAACATGTCAGAATGAATCACATTAAGGTGTATATTAAAAATTTTCAATTAAAAAAAAGAAATATGAAGGGTCAAGAAACATGAAAAAAGTTCAATTTCCCTAGCCATTATGGAAGTGCAAATCAAAACAACACTGAGATTCCATCTTGCTCCAGTAAGAATGACCATGTTCAACAAAACAAATGATAACAAGTGCTGGTGAGGATACAAAGAAAAAGGAACCCTTTTACACTGCTGGTAGGATTGTAAAGTAGTTCAACCACTTTGGAAGTCCATATGGAAATACCTTAGAAAACTAAGAATAGAACTGCATATGACATAGCTAAAGCACTCCTGGGAATATACCCAACAGATGATAAGTCATCATACCACAGTAACATCTGCATTTCCATATTTAATACAGCATTCTTCATAATTACAAGGATATGGAATCAACCAAGATGTCCATCAACAAAGGAATGGATAAAAAGTTGTCGTATATACACACAATTGAATATTACTCAGCAGTGAAAAAGAATGAAATAATGTCAATAGCAGCAAAATGGGTGGAACTGGAGAATATTATATCCTAAGTGAATGAACCCAGGCCCAAAAAGAGAAATATCATATGTTCTCATTCATATCTGGGAGGTAAATCTAACTTAAAGTCTTTTTAAATGATAAAATACAAATAACATGAAATTTTCCACTATAGCCATTTTTAATTATGCAATTCAGTATCATGAAGTATGTTCATAATGTTGTGCAACTATCACCACTAATCAGTCTCAGAATTTTTTCATCTACCCAAACAGAAACATTGTCCCCTTAAAGCAGTCATTCCCCTGTTTCTAGCCACTGGAAATCACTGATCTGTTTTATGACTCTATGTATTTGCCTGTTTTGGATATGTCACATAAATGGAATCACGTTGTTTCTGGTCAAAAAGAAAAAGTGTCCTTGCCTGTTTTGGTATTGTGGTAATGGCTGTTTCACAGAGAGTTTGGCAGTGCCCCTTCCTTTTCTACTTTTTGAAATAGTTTGAGGAGAATAGGTATTGATTCTTCTTTGAAAATTTGATAGAATTCTGTGAATCCATCAATGCCTGGGCTCTTCTTTGTTGGCATGCTTTTTATTAGCTTCTCTATTTTGGTGTATGTCATAGGTCTGTTTAGAGTGCATGTGTCCTCTGGGTTTAATTATAGCAAATTGTATGTATGAATAAATTTATCCATTTCTCCTGTATTTTCATTTTTGGGGGAGTATGATTTCTCAAAGTATTCCCCAATGATTTTCTGTTTTTTTGTTGGTATCAGTGATTATGATTCCATTCTCGTCTCTAAATTTTTTCCAATTTTGACCTTTCCTTTCTTTTGGTGAGACTGGCTGTGGGGGACTTCTATTAATCTTTTCAAAGAACTAGCTCTTAGTCTCATCAATTCTTTGAATTGTCTTTTGAGATTCTAATTAGGATATCTCTGCCTTGATCTTGATAATTTCTCTCTGAGTCTTCCTTTGGGGATTGGTTTGTTGTTGGCTTTCTAATGCTTTGAGATATGTCATTAAGTTATTTACTTGATTTACTTGGGCCTTCCCTAGCTTTTTTGGTGAAGGTGCTCAGGGCTATGAGCTTCCCTCTTAGAACTGCCTTTACTACATCCCATAAATTTTGGTAGGATGTGTTCTCATTCTCACTTGATTACAGGAATTTTTAATTTCTTCTTTAATTTCTTCTATAACCTATTGATCATTCAGCAGTGTATTATTTAGTCTTTATGAATTTATAAAATTTCTGAAATTTTTCTTGTTTTTGAGCTCTAATTTTATTCCATTGTGATGTGACAAAGTACAGGGGTGATTTCTACTTTTTTGTATTTGTTGAGATCATTTTTGTGGGCAAAAATATGGTCCACAAAAGTTCCACATGGTGCCGAGAAGAATGTGTATGCCCCCTCAGATGGATGGAATATTCTGAAGACATTTATAAAGTCCAATTGGTCTATGGTGCAATTTAAGTTCATTGTTTCTCTGTTGATTTTTTGTTTTTATGACCTGTTTCTTTATGAAAGTGGAGTATTGAAATCTCCCATAATGAATGTGTCTGGTCCAATGTGGTCCTTTATTTCCAATAAAGTTTTTGTATGAAGCTACATGCCCCTGCATTTGGAGAGTATATGTTAAGAAATGTTATGGATTCCTGGTTGGTTGTTCTTTTTAGTGATATGTATTGTCCTTCTTTTTCTCTTCTGATTAGTTTAGAATTGAATTCTAATCTGTCTGAAATTAGTATTACAACTCCTGCCTTTTTTTGTTTCCCCCTTGCTTGGTATATTGTTTTCCAACCTTTAATTTTCAACCTTTTATAGTCTTTATCATTTAGGTGTGTCGCTTGGATGACACATCAAGGGTTTATGTTTTTTAATCCAATTGGCCAGTCTTTGTCTCTTGATTGGTGAGATAAGGCCATTTACACTGAGAGTAATTATTGAGATATACTTATTAGTATGCATCATTTTGATACTTGTTACTAGTTTTTGATTCATATTTGGCCTGTTTTTTTCTTAATTTCCTCTCATGTGTATTGTTCATTTCTTTGGTCTTGTATGTGGAGTTGTCTTACCATCTCTGTATATGGTATTTCATTGAGGACCCTGTGCAATGCTGGCTTGGTGGTCACAAATTGTTTGAACAAGGCAATATCATGGAATGTTTTGTGCCCTCCATCTATTTGGAAAGATAACTTCACTGGATAATGTAATTTCTTGTGGCAGTTATTCTTTGTCAGAGCTTTATGGTGTCTGTCCAAGCTTTCCTTGCCTTTAATGTTCTTGTTGAGATATTTGATGTTATTCTGGTGGATTTGCCTTTGTTGGTGAGTTGTTGTTTCTCCCTTGCAGCTTTCAGAATAGCTTCTTTACCCTCTAAATTTAACATTCCAATTATAATGTGTGGTGGGGAGAATCTGTTTTGGTGTACTCCATTTGAGATTCTAAATAATTCACTTGTATATGTATCCAGCTTTTTCCTTAGGTTTGGGAAGTTTTCATCTAATATTTCTTTGAATACATTTCCTAATCTTCCTGTGTTATTTTCTGCTCTTTCATGGATCCCCTGAATTCTTTGGTTTCATTTTCTCATTTTATCAGAAATCTCTTGAAAATCTTGTTGATATTGTTTCATCATTCTGTCTTGGCATGTGAGCAAATAATATCTTCTACGTTTTGTTCAGTTGCGGTGATCTTATTTTCAGCCTCATCAATTCTTGAGCCTAAAAAAAACACCGTAATGCTGAGTTGGTTCAATTTCCCTTGCATCGCTAGTATCAGTGTTTGTTTGTTTTCCAGGTTTTCAAGTCCTCTAGAGAATTTCTCCTCCAAATGAGATTCCTTTTTGTCCAGCGAATCAATTGATTCCATCATGGTGTCTTTGAGGTCTTTTAGCATATTTATAAGCAGGGTTCTAAATTCTCCTTCAAGCATCTCCAGGAATCTGTTTCTTCCTGATGTCATCTGTTGAGGTGCTTTGATCTATAGGATCTTCCCATCCAGCATATCCCTTCATGTTTCATTTGTTTTTCTGCTGAGGCTTGCCCATTGCTTGGTCTGGGTGCTAAGTCTCACCTCCTCCATGTTATTCTCTCCTGACGTTCCCTTGAGTTTGGGTGTACATGAATCACTAACACGTCTCTCTCCCTCCCCTGCCCCGTAGTTTGCATCCTCAGTGTCCAATGCCTAGCTCCTGCTGCAAACTCTGCATTCAACACTGCCCCCTCAGTTTCTCCCCATCCCCTGCATTCCCAGCCCTCAACTGTTCCATAACCTAAATCGTATGTCTTAGACTCCCCAGACCATAGCATTACTTCTCCATGTCACAAGCCCTACCAGGCCCCAAATGTGCCTTATTCTGAATAAGTCTTCCTAGACTCAAGGGACTAGCAGTGCCTGCCACTCTTCGCTGTTCCCTGGACTCACCACCAATCAGTTTCTCTCTCTCCAGTTTGTGGTTCCAATGGCACTGGGGGCCAGAGCAGTGACTGTCTCTCCCATAAAATAAAATAAAATAAAATAAAATCATTAAAATGCAATAAAATAAATATAAAAATTTAAAAATCACCACTCACATACTCACAGACCCCAAGTCCAAGACCTTAAAGTGAGGCTGTATTGTTTGGTCTCTTCCCCAGAGGATCCTGGAGATCTCTGCTTTGACTGCCTTCCCTCCTACCAGCCGTGACCATCTGAGAGGGCCCCCACAACACTTTCCTCAGCTGTGCATCTTCACTAGGAACCCCTCAGTACCTCCTTCCTCCCTCTTGCTGTCAGGGAAAGACATGCTGGGTCATTGTTCAGCCATATCCCTGCTGGTGCCTCTGCCTGTACTCCAATTTTCATTGTTCTCTGATATAAAATTTCCTAACCAGTGATGACAGCATTATTTTGAGATTTGTCAATTCCACCACATGGAAAAGGATTTTCCCTATATGCTTTCTTGTTGAAAGCCAGCAAGTCTATGGAAAGGGTTTCTACACAGCATCCCTCTGGCTGTGTAGGATAATGATGGGATGTCTGCTGTGAAGGATGATGATGGGATATCCACACCACTCTCTCTGACTGGACTGGGTTTCAGGGTACATTTGCTGACCCACTCTCTGAGGTGCACCACCAGTGCTGCACTGGGAGGATGACAGGGTGTCACCTCCAATTGTTCTGAGTCTTGTGCTCCCCCACAGAACTCACTTGCACCAAGGTCTTGCCTCTGAGAGTGCAGTCCAAAGAGCAGCATCAGATGGTGGCGGGTTGAGTCTCTGATGCCACACTCACTGGCACAACCTGACTTTGGGCCTCACTCGCTGATCCGATGCTGCAGTGGGCAGGATGATGGCATGTCACCCCAGTAGATCTGAGCCCTGCACTTCTCCATCGAACTCACAACACACCATACTCCTATCAGAAACTGCCATCAATTACTTCTTGAGTCACATAATGTATAATTATGTGTGTTGAAAACAATCAGTTCAGTGTAGGGTTGTATGCATAATTTGAATAGTAAAAAATTGTTCATTCTATAAGGGTGTTTGTCATCAATGGATTAGGGTAGTATCTGCCAAAACTCACCATTATATTAGACCTATTAGTACCACATGCTGGATAGCTCATAAAGAAAAACAGAAATGGAGTTCTCAACATTGCAGATTACAAATCCAACTTCAGGGTGGCAACATGCACAGGTTCTGGTGAGGACACTTTTCTGGGTTGCAGACTACCAACTTCTCACTCTTTCTTTAGAGATAGTAAAGAGAGAAGGCTAGCCTTCATTATTATTTTTAGGATACTAATCCTATCATGAAGATTCCACCTTCATGACTTAATTATCTCCCAATGGTCTCACTTCACAATACTCTCCTTTTGGGGGTCAGAACTTCAACATATGAATTTTTGGTGTTGGGGGAGATTACAAACAGTCTTTCCAGATAGACAGACAATTTTAAATGAGAGTAATAATTTTAATTTCTTCTAAACAGTACAAAACCCAGAAGGTATTACCTTACAAAGCCATATAATAGAAAGAATATTCAAATAGAGTTAGCATTTTATCTTAATTTTAGTTTAATACTACCTCTAAGGCCTATAGAGATTACTGGCATGACTTTGATTTGAGTTTTATCTTATGAAAGATGGAGATAATATTTACTTTATAAGTTTATAAAGATTAAATAAGAATGAAGAACTTTGAAAATAAAGACTTTTATTTCATTAGTAACTCAACAGTAGTTACTGTTTTTTCCAAGAACAATGAAAAGGCAGTTCATCTAAACAGGGAAAGACATAATGAATAGGCTGATCTAAGATTCTCCATGGCAATATACAATGCCTAATTTCTGAGAGAAGGAAATTCTGACTCAAAATATAACTAGCCACCATGGCAATTAGCTGTAAAAGTAATGAATATATATTATCAGATGCTATGTAACTTAACCCTCAAGTGTCTGTCAGCTTGTAATGTTGTGGGGGCTTGTGTGTTGCTATGATTTTGAAAGCTATGCCACTGATATCTCAACTACTAGCAGGGCCACCTATGGTGGACAGGTTTCAGCTAAGCTTCCAGAGTAAGACAGACTAGGGAGAGGGATCTGGTAGCCCAATCCTGAACATAGTGGTTACAACAATAGGCTCACTCATAAAAAGATAATGTGTATGGCATAGTATTAGTGTTTCATTCTGTTGTACATACGGTCACTAAGAGTCAGAAATGACTTGATGGCGCCCAACAACAAGAAGTAACTTGAAGAATTCATCATTTAAAAACACAACTTTTTAAAAATTCCATCAAAAAATTAAGTTTATTAGGTACCAATTATAAATAAGGGGAAAAATCATCATTCCATGACTATATAAAGTACTGAAAAAATTAAATATGTGAATAAGTAATAATGGAAATTATAGTTACAAAAAGAATGTAAATGGTAGCTATCTTGACTATGTAAACCATCAATATCAATTAAAACATCAATGCATGGGGAGTATGAATGTATGCCAATTTTATTTTATATAATGTGTTAATTGGTAAAAATTTAAATATGGTGTTTAAAACATAATTATTATAAACCACAGTCTTCATTGACATTTTTAATCTCCCAAGTGTCTATAAGAAATCCTAAGTTAGTGACAAAATATTAGTTCAATATTCCCCAAATTTGATTATGAATTTTTTTCTGGAAAATTGAATTTACCTTAAGTGACGGAACACAAGCTCAAAAAGAGAAACACCTTATCTTCTCATTCATATGTGGAAGCTTAATCTTACTTAAAGAAAGAAAAAGCCTTATACATAAGTTGATATATAAAAATGCACAGTTAAACTTAATGAAGAAGGGATAATATAAAGAATAGAAAGAAGGAGGGAGGGAACTAGTAAAGGGAAGCAAAAGTTGTGGAAAGTGGGATGGGGAGGAGAAACAATTGTAGAGGGATAAAGGGGGAGAGGATAATCTTAATGTAAATGATGCAATCTCATGAGTTCGTGGGAAAAACAGGGAACATAACTCAAAAAGCATATGAGTTTTACTGCATATTAGTCAAAAGTTTCCATAAACCTCACAAGTTGATAAAAGTATAACCAAAAGTGCTGTAATAGTTGCATAATGAAAAAAGAAAATGCTGTATTACTCTGTATCCCATCAACATTTACCAATAAAGGGAAAAACAGTAAAATTGAATGTTTTATTGGAAAATATCAATACTAAATATGATTGTGTTTTTTATTTATGAAGATGATGATAATTTATTTTCTCTTATATTCTCTAAAAGCTATTGTTTTACTTTTTAAACTCCATGTCCACTTAGGAGTAGAAGTGTAATATAGTTCTGGCCTGTGAGTTATAAAAAGGGGAAATCTACTGTAGGTGAGAATTTTCTGAAAACCTTTTTATGTTTCTGGTAATAAAGGTCAAGCTCCCCTCAGGTCAGAACCTCATTTTCTTCATGTCTTGAATATAGATGTCTGGATCAAAAGTAGTCATTTTTGCCACCATGGGTCAAAAAAAAACCCATATTAGTAATAATATAGAAAAAGATACAAAGAGTGTTTTATTTCTTCATTGAGTTTCAATACTATCACTAATTTCTTGTTTATACTGGGGGAAAAATCTTTATTTAACTAAACCATTGTTGATTTACTATTCAGTAACTTGCTATTCAAAGTATTCTTAATTAACATGCCATCCATGTGAAACAAAAAAAAAATGCACATGGAGAGATATATATCATGACGTACTATTAATTATACATTATATCTGAGTAATGAAATCCTAAGTATATTTTTCTTTTCTGTACTTTCATGAATTGCTTAAATTTTTTATATTTGGAATACATCAATATTTTGTGATACTGGGATGCTGAACCCTGGCCTTCATGCATACTTTGCAAGTGCTCTGCCACTGAGCTGCACGCCCAGCCCATTTTTTAGTTTCATCTTCAGATAGGGTCTCACTAAGTTATGCACACAGATTGTCTCTGGCCTTGAGCATGTGATCTTCCTCCCTCCCACTTTCAAATTCACTGTGATTACAGGAATGTGTCACCATGCCCAGCTTCAGAATATACCAATTTTTTTCAAAAAAGATTATTCTTTTGAAGTTTTGGATGTTTTTGAGGTTTGACAAAGTTATTTACCAGAACAGAAATATTAGTTCTTAATAGTTGATGGAAAATTATTTTGGAGACAATATTTTATTATGGTTATTTTGTTGTGATGAAAATTTCAAGATAGGTTCAGTGTGAAAAAGTGTTGCTCAGGCTGATTCCAACCTAGTGAGCAAAATGAATATTATGTTAGATTTAAAATGGCCATTCCTAACTTTCCTTTATATAACCACTATGGATCAGTAATAATTATCACGTTTAGCAACAACTTTAAACTGTGATAACACAGCATAGTGTTTCATTGCTTTTTATATCTTAATTTAGGCTTTGCTTATAATTTAATCATCAATATGAACACTTCTACATTATTTACATGGATAGATAAGCTAAAATAATTTTATGGTGCAAAATCCTAGAGAAATACTTAATCAATTTCAAAATATAAATGCATCCAGTATTTGAGAATGTTAGAAATATGCAATAACAATTGACTATGACTTATTCATCCTACTTATGAGAGAGATAAATCTTTTAGATACAATGTTTTAATCAACTTGTTAATATAATATATACTTTTAATGAAGTTATCTCCCCACATAAATTTGAAAGGCTTTCTAATAGATGGCATAATATATTAAATTGAGTGTTTTTGTTGTTAGGTGCTGTCAAGTCAGTATCTGACTCATAGCTACCCTACACATAACAGGGGAAGCACTATTGTCAGTGCTTCTCTGCTGTTCATAGGGTTTTCAATTGCAGATTGATTTTTGGGAGTGGGTTGCTGGGTCCTTGTCCCAAGCCTGCAGCACCTGGTGTTCCCAGGTGGTCTCCCATCCAAGTACTAACCAGGCCCGACCCTACTTAGCTTCCAATATCTGACAGAATCGGATGCCACAGGGCTATGGCTGCTTTTAGGATCATATAATCCATCACCCTCAGACATTTGAATATTTAATGCTGATTTTTGTTTTGTTATTGTATTGCCTCATATTTAAATTCATGATACTTTATTTTTTAAAAAGATACTTTAGCTTTATTATGTATTAAACAGATTAGCAAAGGAGAAAGAGCTTAGAAAACCCCAAAACCTGTCTTACTTATTTTGAGTGAAATAATATGTACTACCTCAGCATCAATAAATACATTAGGAAATTGGGCTAATAATCTCTGCTTTCTTTCAATTATCAAGTGAAGTAGAGCAGATTGGTTTTTCTTAGGACTATTTCTCAATTGTAGTTAAAAATATCAAACTAAAAATCAAGATACATTGTTGTTGTTGTTGTTGTTCGGTGCCTTCGAGTTGGTATCCGACTCATAGCGACCCTCACAGGGTTTTCAATGGCTGACTGTTTCGGGAGTGGACTGCCAGGCCCTTCTCCCATTTTTGCGGCGCTGGGAATCGAACTCGGGACCTTAGAGACTGCAGCACACTGCTCTACCAACTGAGCTAAATCCCAGCCCTCAAGATACATTAGACAACTTAAAATATGTGAAATTCTTCCTCCCCTCCCACTCCCCTCCACTTCTTTTGAAAATGCTATCTCATGAGATTCTTGGCCTGTTTTTGTCATTTTTCTTTGCCTGCTTTAGAATTCTTTCCAGAACAAGATGAGTAACAGATCCAAAAGTTTGTCAGTAGGATTAAAAAGCAAAATAAAGTCTCTAAGGGATAGCACACATCTGGTTTAGTAGTGGCCTTAAAGAAGAAAGCATCAGACGTCTGCACATTTTTGTTAATATGTTATATTATTTTATAATCTTTCCTTGAGTTGAGGGTCTAGAGATAACAGAGATACAGAAATCTAAACAATTAAGAGGAAATTTGGGAGCAGAACAATTATTCTGTGCACATGAAAGAAGAAGAGAAAAGATAGCAACACATCCTCGCCCCGAGGGTTGGGAGAGGTGGACCAAGCAATTTTCCCCTCATTGTTCCTTTGTATGTGTAAAGTAATTATGAGTTAATTTTACATAAATAATCAGAAAGTCAGAATATATTGGGTTTGTTACATGGGGTGTGTGTGTGTGTGTGTGTGTGTGTGTGTGTGTGTGTGTGTGTAACTACATTATCCACAACAGCTCTGTGAGGAATAAAGCAAAATGTATTTTAGAGCAAATGTATGAATCCACAATAGCTTTGGTTGAACAGCAGAACAAACCACAAAAGAAACCAATTATATCCCATGTTGTGAAATCAATTTTCTACTTTTAATCCTTGCTGGTTAAATTTTTGATTAACTGTTCAAAATATATTATTAAAAGTCTGCAACCACTGCTGATGTCAATAAATCCCTGTAGCATACCTTACTAGCTAAACAGGATGTCTTTCTCTTTATTAGATACTGTTTGTTTTGAGAACAGAGGGTCATTAAAGGAGACTGAGGAGAATACACACCCTTCATAGACCCTATACTAGCCTGTATGCCTTCATACATACTATCTCTACCCTTCCATTATTTCAGATATCAAATAAGCACTGAGAAATGAGTTACTAAATGAAGCTAACTGGAACTCTTTAATGGCAGGGGTCGCATGAAAGGAAAGGAAGTTTGAAAGCAAATTCTAAATAGGTGGGATGCTTTGAGAATAAAAAGACCTAATGCAGCCTTGGATAGCATATGGGAACTGTGCCCTGGGAACTATCCAAGGTACTAACCAGCCTCAGCTAAACTGTGTCCCTGTTCTAATTAGTTTGTCATTGGAAAGCAATGAAAAACCTGAAAGAGAAAAAGAACAAAAGGTCTACCTATTCTAAAGTTCAAGTCCTGTCTTTGTTATAAAATTCAAACCTGAAAAGCTATTTAATCTCTCTCAACTTCTTAATCTGGAAATGGACATAACAAAACTATCTAATATGATCATAAGATGCTGTTTGAATTAAATTGATTCTTGCATATAAAGCATTTAACACAGTACCTGGCACAGAATAGACACTTTGTAAATGTTAATTCATTATTATACATGGAATCAAAATAATTTAACAAGCATAAGTGTATCAACTTCCAGAACAACTGGATATAACATATCGTCACATCTGCCTCAAATTTAATTATTGTTTGTCCTACCAAAAGTTTGTTCTCTGTGGAGACAATAAGTATGTTTATTTCATCCATTACTTGCCCAATAACTTATCCAAAGTAATTCTTCACACACATTTGCTGGAAATGAATATAGGAAGGAAATAATAGAGTAGTCATGACAGAGAAAAAGAAGACTATATTGTAAACACCATTGGAAAGAGAGAAAACTGTGCACAGTTTCCCAGCTTAAGAAAAAAATGGAACTGAGGACTTCATCAAAAAAATGTTCTGCATTTGCATTCCTAAAGTATAAAACAATATTATAAGTAACTGGAACAATTTTCACAATAGAATGTTTTAGGAATTGAGGTATTTTTTAGGCTGTCTGATCCAAAAAGTTCTTCTATGTTCAGAGATATAACTCTACAGAAGAGGTACAACACAAAAAATGAGGCATTTACACCCTCCTGATAATTGCAGTCTCATCTTAACCTCTTAACTTATTTTGCATTTAGAATCCAAATTGGCACCTGGATCCTCTTATATTCTGACCTCAAGAGTCACCTTCCTACAGATAGTGTGTCCTTGAATCTGCACCAGATGTCTACCATGCTTCCTCAGCTTTAATATCTATTTGCCTTTACAACTGCAGGTTTTTCTCCTGCTTCTTTTTTGAACCAGTCTGGATAAATTCAGATGTCAAAAAATATATACATTTTACAAAAGGAAAAATACTGTATTAAAATTGTAACCCTCAATATATACTGATAATAAAAGATGAATACTAGTGAGGTTTGATTTTTGCGATTACAGGAGGTCATTTTACACATTCATACTATAATTCAATTTAATTTTGAAAAATAATACATAGATAAAATCTCATAAAATGTGCATACATTTTTGGCAAATTTTTGGCAAATTTTGAGTGTTTCCTGGGATAGATTATAACTCTGTAGACCTAGACACAAGTTAACTGGATGATTCCAATTCAACATAAAACCAATGAAATTTTGGGGAAAATGTGTCTGAAATAAGCATTGACCTACAATCATCCCAACTTATCAATACCAAAACTTCAAAGAAAGCTTAATGAAGATGGAATTTTTAATATGTACTTTTGTGTTACCGCAGCCATAGCACTGTGGTGTCCGATCCCATCAGATCTTGGAAGCTAAGCAGGGTCGGGCCTGGTTCATACTTGGATGGGAGAACACCTGGGAATACTAGATACTGTAGGCTTGGAAGAAGGACTCGGCAACCCACTCCCAAAAATCAATCCACCATTAAAAACCCTAGGAATAGCAGAGAAGCACTGATAATAGTGTTTTACCTGTTGTATGTAGGATCGCTATGAGTCAGATACGGATGCTAGGGCACCTGACAATACCACCACCACCACCACTTTTATGTTGTTCCTAAAACCTACCTGGTTATCAATCTCACTATATTCAAAATATGACACCTTTAGAACAATAAAATTATACTAAAAAACCCAAGTCTATTTCTAATAAAAAAGTTCATTATTCTATGGCATGAGCTACAAAATGAAGCAATGAGGGTAATTACTATAAAATCAAGCATACTGCGTATAGAATAATCCTATATCATTGGAGTGATTTATTGGGTTTGTCTCATCACAGTTTTTATGGTTGTGTTATACTACATAAACTCCATAAATGTTAATTTTTTCTCTTATTTTATTATTCTTTCTCTTTGTAAGATGTCAGTCAAAAGAGATAATGTCTCATTTATGTAATCAATGAGATGATTCTGCTTCTAAATTAAAAAACATACAATCATAATTGCATGTTGACTGATTCTGACATCTTTCAGAGGCCATATACTCACTTATTTATGACAGTTATGCAGGTTCAGACCAAGAGGCTAAAGAACTCTCTCTATATATGTCATAATCACATAGCTGTGTTAAATTGCATTTTAATGGCTTGGAAAAAGAAGTTTTTAAAATATGTTTTAAATTTTTGTTTGGACTAGAGATAGGAACCAGTACAAAGGGAGATATGAGTATTATAAGTTACCATCAAAGCCATTAAGGATAACTTTAGCTGGGCACTGTGGCAGACAACTGTAGTCCTAGCAACTCAGCAAGCTGAGGCAGGAGTTGCAGGCCAAAGGCAGCCTGGGCAATTTAGAGAGATCTTGTCTCAAACTGAAAAATAAAAAATCTTGGGGTGCAGCTCAGTGGTATAGCACTTGCTTAGCATGTGCAAACACCACAAAATAACAACAACAACAACAACAACAACAACAATAATAATAATAATAATAATAAAGTCTTTGTTCAAATCAAGGCTTAAATTATAAAATCCAGTGTTATCATAGATCACATGCCTGTTCTGCAACTTGTCTATGATTCATCATGCCCATTTCAAAGAAAATAAGTATAAAAACAAATGTACAATTTCAAATATTTCTTTGGAATTCTATTATACTCATTAACTTCTTGATGATTTTAGGAATTATGACCTCTTAAAATTCCATGTAAAGCCAGGCATGATGGCACACACCTGTAATCCCAGTGACTCGGGAAGCTCAGGTAGGAAAATCAGGAGTTTGAGGCCAGAGGCAGCCTGCACAATTTAAGAAGACTATGTATCAAAATAAAGAATAAAAAAGGAGCAATCTGAAAGATCTACCTTCCTAAACAGAGATTTCTGAACATAGATGACATGTATAGCAGCCAACGTGAGTTGGTAAATTAATCCTATGTTGTAAATCTCTGTTGTTAGATGTTGTCAAGTCAGGTCTGACTCATAGTGACTCTATGTGCAACAAAACAAAACACTACCCACCACTATTCCATGTACATTATATTTTTATGTCTCAGCCCATTGGTGCAGCCACTACCTTTCTTTTCATTTAAGTGGTGCCAAATCAGCAAAAGGAGGTTCCAGGGACTTTATGCCATTCCCATCATTAAGATCAAATTTACTTTGAGGAAGCAGCTCCTCCTTCATCATTTCTTGAATAGCTTCCAGTCTGGGGAGTTCATTTTCCAGCACTATATTTGATGGTGTTTCTCCACTGTTCACAGGGTTTTTGATGGTTAATTGTTTTGAGAGTAGATTGCCACACCCTTCTCCCTAGTCTGTCTTAATCTGGAAGCTTAGCTGAAGCCTGCCTACCATGGGTGGTCCCAATGGCATCTGAAATATCAGTGGCATAGCTTTCAGCATCACAGCAACATATAAACCCCCATAGTACAAGTTGACAGGCACATGGAGTTGTAAATCTCTAGAAAGTGGCCAATCCTAGGGAACCAGCCATAGAGGCATGATGTTCTCTGACTGAGTTTCAGAAATCATGCAGTTCCCTTCTACTGAATTCATCTGGTTATAAATGAGTCACTTGTGTTAACCTAGAGTTCTACCTTTATATTTCTTGATAGCCTATACTTATTTGCTATTATTTGTTTATTAATTGCCTCTCTGTCCTACAATATAAGCTTCATGAGGGCAGAAATGTTGTTGTTTCTTCACTGGTGTATGCTCAGCATTAGGGACTGTCCTAGTATATGATAAATGCTAAGAAAACTTTACCGAATAGATTAATGAATGAATAAATATTTATATTTCCTTTGATAAGAAAATCAATAGAGATATTACAAAACACAGACATGCTAAAATTCCAAACCTGAAAATTATAATAATTCAAAATCTGCATCTAACAAAGTATGTTTCATTTAATAATAGGTCCATAATACATTGTACAAGATGGCTTTCTTACCCAAATGGGTTTAGTAAACAGTGAATACCTGTTAAGTCCCTGAAAATTACTCTGACCTTTAGAATGTTAAACTTTCCTCAAATTTTTAATATGTAAAAGAAAAAACAACTTAGTCTTGTTCAAATCACTTTCCCCCAACCTCTAACAGAATACCTGCATAATAGAGAGATATTTGCCTTTTATGAAGATAACTGCAGGGTCAGCCTGGTTAGTCCTTATAAGGGAGACCTCCTTATAACACATGCTGCAGGCCAAGGAGAAGGACCAACAACACACTCCTGAAACAATCCACCATTGAAAACCCTATGAATAGCAGAGAAGCACTGACAGTACCAGGCATGGCACAGAGTTGGAGGATGTTTCATTCTGTTGTACATAGGGTCTCTATGTGTTGGACCCAACTCAGTGTCACCTAACAACAACAAAATTATGAAGATAATTTTCCATAAAACACATCTTAGTCAAATTCTGTAATCTTAGTTCAGTTAGAGATGATTTTTTGATATCTAAATGCTGTAAGCCTGTAACTGTAGCACTGTGGATGGGAGACCACCTGGGAATACCAGGTGCTATAAGCTTGGGAGAAGGACCCAGCAACCCACTCCCAAAAATCAGTCCACCTTTGCAAACTTTATGAATAGAAGCACTGACAATAGTGTTTCAACTGTTGTACATAGGGTCACTATGAGTCAGACCCAACTACATAGCACCTAACAACAACAACAACAAATGCTATAGAGGCTATAAAAAAGAAAACCCAGTCTCTCGTGGTATCACAACATGGTGAAATGAAGCCCTAGGATTTAAAGCCCTTGCTTAAGATCACAAGAGTTACTGGAAAGCTGAGAACAAATGCCTAGATCTCCTTTCTGTTAGGAAATGCTCTTATCACAACACCATGGGCTTCTCAGATTCATAAACACGATGCTACCTCAGGCCAACTGACTGGAAGAGATCCATGTTTGTGCCTATTCCCAAAAAAGGGGATCCAACTGAATATGGAAACTATCAAACAATATCATTAATATCATACACAAGCAAAATTTTACTAAAGATTACTCAAAAGAAACTGTGGCAGTATACAGCCAAAAAATCAAGACAGATTCAGAAGAGGGCAGAGAAACAGGGGCATTATTGCTGATGTCAGGTGGATTTTAGTCGAAAGCAGAGAATATCAGAAAGATGTCTATTTATGTTTTATTGACTATGCAATGGCATTTGACTGTGTGGATCATAACAAATTGGGGATAATACTTCAAAGAATGGGAATATCAGAGCACCTAACTGTACTCAGGAGGAATCTGTACATGAACCAGGAGGCAGTTGCTCAAATAGAACAAAGAAACACTGCCTGGTTTAAAGTTGCAAAAGGTGTACATCAGGGCTGTATAATTTCACCATATCTCTTCAGTTTATATGCTGAGCAAATAATCCGAGAAGCTGGACTTTATGAGGAAGAACATGGCATGAGGATTGGAGGAAGATTCATTAATAACCTGTGTTATACAGATGAAACAACTGTTTGCTGAAAGTGTGGAAGATTTAAAACATTTACTGATGAAGATCAAAGAACATAGCCTTCAGTATGGATTGTGTCTAAACATCAATAAAAAAAATCCTTATGATTGGGTCAGTATGCAACTTCATGATAAATAGAAAAACGACTGAGGTTGTCCAATATTTTACATTACTTGGTTCTACAATCAACACCTGTGGAAGCAGCAGTCAAGAAGTTAAAAGATGCACTGCTTTGGGAAAAGCTGTGGCAAAAGATCTCCTTAAAGTTTTAAAAAGTAAAGATGCCGTATTGAAGATGAAGAATCACCTGACTCATGCCATGGTATTTTCAGTCACATGGTATAGTTTTGAATGCTGGACATTGAACAAGGGAGACAGGAGAAGAATTAATGCTTTTGAATTATGATGCTTGAGACAATTATTGAATATATTATGGACTGCCAAAAGAACCAATAGGTCTGTCCTAGAAAAAGTGCAACCAAAGTGCTCCTTGGAAACAAGTATAGCTAGACTGTGTCTTATGTATTTGGATATGTAGTCAGGAGGGACCAATTCCTGAAGAAGGACATCATGTTTGAGAGAGTGGCAGGTCAATGAAAAAAAAAAGGAAAACCCTCCACTAGATGGATTGACACAGTGTTTGTTAACAATGGGCTTAAACATAAAGGTCATGTACCTGGCACAGAATGGGGGAGTGTTTCATTCTGCTGTATATAGGGTGGCTATGAGTCTGACTCCATTTGATGGCACCTAACAACCTCAAACTCATGCTACAGATGTTTTTTTTTCCTTGAAAATCCTTGACATATACAAGATGAAATCTCTCTCAGTAGTCTGTCCCACTATTTATCAAGGCGAACTCAGATTGCAAGAGAGTGGAATTCCATTCCAGAGACAAAGCATTTTCTTTGTCTGGTTTTAAATGTTTTATTAAAAAAATAATGATTTACAATAACTTCACAAGTACAATTTGCACTTGTGCCTTGGCCAATAGGGTGGTGGAGCTTGGAGCAGTATCTTCAGCATGCACTCAGTCCTTGGCTCCAGGCCTCAGTTTAATGACAGTCTGAGTCCTCACACTCTACAGGCCCCACCTAGTGAAGCTGCCAAGTATTTGTCATAGTCATGCACATCAGTCAGTCACAGGAACGGAATGTGAAATGGTCCAGAGTGCAGCAGACCCTTAGGCAAAGGGTATTCCAGCTCCAAAGAGTAGAGTACTTAAAATGTAATCTCTACATGGTCCATTGAAATAAAATGAGTAAATCATCAGATCATTAAATCATCACATTCTCTTTTTACTTCCTTAAAGATTTTGAGAACTCCATTCATAGATAAAAATGTTTTTCTACAGGTAAGCATTTATTCATCTGTTCTGTTATGTAGTATAAAAAGCAGAATCTTAGGAAGCTGAAGACAAAACACTATGCAAGAAATCTCATAGGCTTTGTATTCCTGCAGGTCCAGTTAACATTTAATATCTGCATCATCAATCATTGCATAATCTTCAGCTTTTTTTTAAGAAAGCTAAGTTTCCCACATCTAAAAGTTAGGAAAAGGACATATAAATTCATTGTATTCTTATGAAAATTGCATAGGAAAATGTATTTTAAAGTAGTTGGCACAGTGTCTACAATACAGTAAGTTTTCAATAAATATTCCTTCCTGTTGCTTATATAAAATCAGAATTATATATCAGTTTACTGTAGAACTTAGAGAAGCATGATCCATTTCACTTTTCATAATGATCTCCAGTTTCATTCATTTTGCCGCAAATGACAGAATTTCTTTCTTTTTATTGCAGAACAGGGCTCCATTGTGTATATATATCACATTTTCTTTATCCATTCATTAGCTGATAGACATGTAGGTTGTTTCCATTTCTTGGTTTCTGTGAATAGTGCTTCAATGAACATGGGAGTGTGGAAGTCTTCTCAACATAATGATGTCATTTCCTTTGGTTGATATAGTCAGTAGAGGAATTGCTGGATCATAAGGTAGTTCCAAATAAGCCAGGCATACACACATACAAAAAAATAAGTACTGAGTGATCTCAATTATATGTGAAATGTGACAATACCAATCTCATAGAGGTTGAGAGTTGAATAGTGGTCACCAGAGGTTTTGGGGAGGAAATAGATATAGAGAATTTGATCAATAGGTACTAAATTACAGTTAGATAGAAGAAATTCTGGGATACTATCACATAGAGCGATTATAGATAACAATAATGTACTATATATTCCCTCCAAAAGCTAGGAAAAAGGATTTTCAAAATTTACACCGTAAATAAATGATAAATGGTTGAGGAAATAAATATATTTAACCTAATCTAAACATTACATAATGTATATAGGTGTCAAAATATTTTTGTGTATTAGTGTTAAAATAAGTTAAAGGAAACTTGGTCTTCATCTTTTTATAAAGCAAGATGGTGTTTTAATGTGGATTAATAATCACTTTTTTACTTGTTCTGAAGTGTAAGATTTTTAACATAATCAACTTTTTAAGTGGAGAACAAACTTACATTATTTTAACATTTCTTTTCTATCATTTATAAATAAATAGCCTAAATTTTTTTGATTGAAACATAAGTTTTAAAAACGACATAAAAGATGGTTGTATTCTTTCTCTGATTGCTAAAATCCCAGTAATTACATTAGGAGAATTATAAATGTGCAACAAAGGAAAGAGACATATAACTAAAGCTCTATGCATATAAATTTTGGAAAAAAGTGGGATAACAGAAATCATATATAAGAAATATACAGGAACAAGATATACCTGTGATACAATTTTTACAATATCCCATATCTGGGATTGGCTAATGAATAAAGTTGCAAACTTCTGTTGGAAGGTTTAAAAAAATTTCACCAATACATGACCTGACATTTCATCCAAAGTATCGACAGAAATCTGTATGTATGACTAGCAAAAGAAGTGTCCCAGAATATTTACAGCAACACCATACATAACAGGGAAACTATGGGATAAGGACATGGCAATCCACTCCTGAAGCAATCCTGAAACAATGAGCTATTGAAAACCCTATGAGTAGGACTTGACTCGATAGCACCTAACAAAAACATCATAAGGGAAATTCTCTAAATGCTTGTGAACTGTAGAAGAGCACAAATTATGATATTTTTATTGAATTGGTAGTAAATAATCTATGACTAAGGAAAACATTGAGGAATCCACAAGCACACTATTGAGCAAAAGAAAGAAACCAGAAACTAAAGAGGGAGCGGGGAGAGAGAGAAAATTCATTTCACATAAAGTTCAAAACACAGAATTTCTCTATGATCAAGAGAATGGCTATTCTTCCCGTGTTAGTAACTAAAAAGGACTTTAGTGATGCTGTTGTATTCCATTTCTTTCTCCAGTTAAATTCAGTTTGTGAAAACTCATTGAGCTGTACACTTCCAATGTCTATACTTTCCTCAAATCATTTTATACTTCAATAGTTTCAAATATTTTACTTTACAAAATGAAATGTTTTATAAAATATATTTCTTAAAACCTTAAAAAGTAGATTTGTCATAACTCAAATACTTAAAAGTCTGCTTAACATAATGAATATTTTACTCTGTACTTCTAAAAGTTTTGATGAGAAAAACAAGGCTTAAGATTAAATGTATAAGACTTCCACAGGATATAGAAGAAAACAGTATGTAGTTTAGATTAGGTCCAAACAATGCTAAAGGAAAAGATTAATTTAAGCAACTAATCAGACTAGTGAAAAAAATCTACAAAATCAATTAACTGTTGAAAATACCTATTCTAGAGATCTTATGTGATTCTATTTTTATCATTCACCACTAGATATTGGCTTAAGACCCCTCACCTAACCTATGAGAAAACATTTACCAGGTAAAAAGGTAGAGGCCAAACTTAGCTAAACCCTATTCCTAGAACTCTAAAATTCAGCATTTGTTTTTGTTTCTCACTATCTATGCAAATTGCCTGTGTTTGGGCTTTGTGCCACTTCCTACTTTGTGCTTTAGTACACCTCAGGTACTAGCATCTTAAACCTAAGCCAGTTTGGCCTAGCTCTAGCCAATTTGCTCCACATTGAGAAGTTGATCTTGTCTGAGTCCTTTTGGCTATGGAGTAGGCTTTATTTTAAACTTCTTGAGTTTCCCTTGGATTCAAGAAAGTGCCACCAGCCTAACTAGAAGCATTTCATATGCTGAAAGGCCCATCCACCAGACTGGGCCTTTCAACTATGGATACCATCACTGATCGGTCTGAGACTTGAATACTGCATATTTGCATTTTCACTTCCTTTCTTAAGTGTCAGCTCTAGGCAAAGCCATGGTCCCAGAATGGTTTATTTCCCTGTTCCTGATACATCACCACTGTGTTCCAAGAAGTCATAGGCAAAACTGATGCAAATATTGTATTGTGAACAAAGCTCATACTCAACGTCTTTTTTGGTACAGATTCAATCAAATTAAAAAATTAGCACTTTATATAATTTTCAATCTTAGTAATCCAATGACATGGAAAATTCTCTAAGTAAAAAGGCATTTAGGCCTGGCAAGGACTGAAAAATGCGGACAATGATTGCCGTTTTGCATTTCAAATCATTTTCCATAAATATGTATAAATATTATGAGGTTAAAAATGAAGTTCACTTGTGCCTCAAACAAGAGAATCACTTTATATCAAGTATTAACCAAATCTGCAAACTATTTTTATATAAGACAGACTAAATAGGTTTGACATTTCACACCAGAAGTATACTTTTGGGACATGTTGAGATCAGAATAAAATTATTCACCTTAATGATTCAGGCTGAATGTAAATTAAGATGGTTATGTAAACCAATTTGAAAAAACTAGACTTTAAAACAAAAACTCAAAATGGTTGAATTCCTAAACTATGTATCAAGGGGAGTACCTGGAACCACAACTAATCTTCAAATGATTCCATGCAATAAAGTCAAACCCAAACAGTTCAAATATACTACTTTAGTAAAATAATCACTTTTTACTATTTTTCAGTTGCACAAGTATTCATATCTCCTTATATGATTAGTCCATTGGCTCCATTTCTCTGAAATTTCCACTCCATCATGGTCTACCTGGTCTGCCCACCACAATATGGATGATGAGCAAACTCACTTATTATAAAAGGATAAAAGATACTGTTCTCAAATTAAGCAATACAATGGTCCATAAAGTGATTGGTATAGGAATAGATATAGATAGGTCAGTTGAGAGAAATTGGGGAAACTGAATAATATCCAAACAAATGCATGACCAAGACTCTAGCTCTTTCTAGGCTTGAAAGACTGCAGGATTAAATAAGTGGCTACAGTTCTCAAACTTAGTATTTGAGCATAGACAATAGATTTGGCACAACAGAGCTGTCACCAAGTTCTCTAATTGTAGGATAACCTTGATAAATCATCATGCCTAGAGCATGCAATTGGAAAAATACCAAACTTCCCAGTGCAGTGAACATAGTGTCTCTAAAAAGAATTTAATAAGAGCAACATGTGTTTATTAAAATTGTAAATATTTTGCCACAGGCACACTCAAACATGATGTTTCTGGTTCATTCTGTTTAATAGAAACACTTGACAATACAAACTGTTATTCTAAAGTATAATTTTCTCATGATCATTTCTCAAAATTCACTAAAACCAACACTAGTGGGGATTTAGATTCATTTTCAATAGGAAAGCATAAATTTTCCTCGTTTGTTTATACAAATCACTTAATATACTGCACAATGTATGATGAATTCAAGATTTTTAAAGCAGTACTATTTACATTTAAAAATGTATCCAAATTGAAGATTTCTTACCAAACCAGTAGTCAGAAAATATGGCCATAGTGACAGAAACAATGCCAGAGACCACATGATAGAATTTTGTCAAACCACTGATCTTTTTAAAGCAAATACACTTTTTCACTAATATAAATGGGAACTATACACATGGACTCCACCACATGGAACACACAGTTACCAAATTGACTACAATTGTGGGAATAAATGATGGAAAACCTCAATAATAACTGCCAGAAGAAGACCAGTGCTGATTGTGCATCAGATTATAACTGCTCATATGCAGGTTCAAACTGAAACTGAAGAAAATTAGAACAAGTGTATGAGAGCCAAGGTATGACCTTGAGTATATTCCACCTGAGTCCAGAGACCACCTCAAGAACAGGTTTAATGCATTAGACACAAATAAGAGAAGAGCAGAGAAGTTGTGGTGTGACATCAAAGATATCATTCATGAGAAAAGGAAAAGGTTATTAAAAAGACAGGAAAAAAGAAAAGACCAAATTATAAGTCAAAAGAGACGCCAAAACTTACCCTTGAATGTTGAGCAGCTAAAGTAAAAGGAAGACATAATGAAATTAAGGAATTAAACAGAAGATTTCAAAGCGCAGCTCGAGAAGAAAAATCAAATATTTTAATGACATATGCAATATGTCATTAATGTCATTTAATTAATTAATTAATTAATTAAGCATATGACATTTAATGACATAATGACATATGCTTTAGACAGAAAACCAAAAGGGAAGAATACATTCTGTTTTTCTCAAGCTTAAGGAATTAAAGAAAAATTCAACCCTTGAGGGGTAATAGTGAAAGATTCTACAGGGAAAACACTAAATGGTGCAGGAAACATCAACAGAAGATGGAAGAAATACACAGAATCATTATACAAAAAGAATTGGTATATGACCCACCACTTCAAGAGGTTGCATATGATGAGGAACCAATAGTATGGAAGGATGAAGTAGAAGCTGCCTTGAAGGAATTGGCAATACCAAGACTCCAGGAATTGATGGAATACCAATAGAGATGTTTCAAAAAACAGATGAAACATTGGAGGTGTTAATGTGTTTATACCAAGAGAATCGGAAAAGAGCTACATGGCTAACTGACTATAAGAGATCTATATTTGTGCCTATACCCAAGAAAGGAGATCCAACAGAATGTGGATATCAAATGATATCAATATCACATGGAAGCAAAATTCTACTTAAGATCATCCAAAAGCAACTGCAGCAGTATATAGACAGGGAGCTGTTGGAAAATCAAGCTGGATTCAGAAGAGGGCAGGGAACCAGGGACATTATTGCTAATATCAGATAGATATTAGCTAAAAGCAAAGAATACCAAAAAGGTGTCTATCTATGTTTTATCGACTATGCAAAGGCATTTGACTGTGTGGATCATAACAAATTATGGATAACACTTTGAAAAATGGGAATACCAGAGCACCTAATTGTACTCATGAGGAATCTGCACATGGACCAAGAGGGCAGTCATTAGAACAGAACGAGGAAACACTGCTTCATTCAAAGTCAAGAAAGATGTGTGTCAGGGCTGTGTACTTTCACCATATCTCTTCAATTTCTATGCTGAGCAAATAATCCAAGAAGCCAGACTTTAGGATGAAGAACACAGCATCTGGATTGGAGGAAGACTCATTAAAAACCTGTGTTATTCAGATGACACAACTCTGCCTGGTGAAAGTGAAGAAGATTTGATACATTTACTGATGAAGATCAAAGAACATAGCCTTTGATAGGGATTGTGACTCAACATCAATACAACAAAAATCCTTACAACTGGGTCAGTGTGCAACTGCACAATAAATGGAGAAAAGATTGAGGTTGTCCAAGATTTTGCTTTACTTGGTTCTACAATCAACAACTGTGAAGGCAGCAATGAAGAAATCAAAAGATGCATTGCATTGGGAAAAGCTATGGCAAAGTATCTCTTTAAGGTACTGAAAAGTGAAGACGTCACATTGAAGACAAAGGTGCACCTGATTCATACCATGATATTTTCAGTCACATCATATGGTTGTAAAAGCTGGACACTGAACGAGGGAGATAGGAGAAGAATTGATGCTTTTGAATTATGGTGCTATAGATGGATATTGAATATACCAGGGACTGCCAAAACAACCAATAGATCTGTCTTAGCAGAAGTGCAACCAAAGTGCTCCTTGGAAGCAAGCATGGCTACACTGGGTCTTATGTATTTGGATATGTTGTCTCTAAAGACCAATCCCTGGAGAAGGACATCATGTTTGGGAGAGTGGCAGGTCAATGAAAAAAAGGAAAACTTTCAACTAGATGGACTGACAATGTCTGCAACAAGGGGTTTAAAAATAAAAATGTTCATGTGCCTGCCATGGAATTGGGGAGTATTTCATTTTGCTGTGAGTAGGGTCACTATGAGTCAGACCCACCTTGACAGCACCTAACAATAGCAACAAACAAACCAATTAAATCCTAAAATATTACAATTAGAATAAATAAAATGATATAAAATAAAATGATATATAATTCGTATAATAGATTTCTATAAATCTACATTGCTCTGATTCCATTCAAAATAATTTTCTACCTGATTGAAATTGTGTCCTAAAATTTCTATTCTAAGTAAAAAAATAGTATCAACTTCATTTGATTTTTGCCCATTATGTTTTGTATGATTTGCTTTTGAGGCTTTTTGTTTTTGAGAAAAATTAATACAATTAAAATGAGCTTTGTCTAGTTTTCCTATTGATGTTCAATTTTATACATAATTTTTTAACAAAAATATTCCAAATATACCCCAAATCTGGTAGTTTTCAAATAATTTCTGTTAAGCTTTCATAGAAATGTGAGATTATAATTTTGTATTTTTTTTTCAGAGCTGGCACATTGGACCCAGGGCCTCACATATGCTTTACAAGTTCTTTACAGCTAAGCCACATCCCCAACATTCTCCACTTTAAATTTTTTTTTTTTTACTTTGAGACAAGGTCTCACTAAATTACACAGGCTGTCTCTGGCCTCAAACCTGTAATCCTCCTGCCTTCCAATTCCTGTAATTACAGATATGTGTATCCCAGGGATTACAGGTGTGTGCCACCACACTCAGCTTGTGTTAAATTAGAAGTTTTTCAAATTTTGGAGTTGAGAAAAAGCTACCCAGAGTTAGGCAGTGTACTTCAACTCTTGTAACCATTAAAATAGACTCAAATAAAATTTATGACTATTAGCTGGGTGTAGTGGCACAGCCCTATAATCCCCTCAACTCATGGAAGCAGGAGGATCACAAGTTCGAGGCCAGAGGCAGCCCATGTAATTTAGCAAGACCCTGTCTCAAGATAAAAAGTAAAAAATGGTCTGGGAGTATAGCAAAGTGGTAGAGCACTTGCAAAATATGTGCAAGGCCCGGAGTTCAATCTCTAAGTACTGAAAAAAAAATTACATATATATATATATATATATATATATACATATATATATACATATATATATATATATATATATATATATATATATATATATATATATATATATATACATATGCCTGCAGAGGTAGCCTTGTGGCATCTGATCCCATCAGATCTCAGAAGCTAAGCAGGGTTGGGCCTCGTTAGTACCTGGATGGGAGACCGCCTGGGAACACCAGAAGCTGTCGGCTTGGGAGAAGGACCTGGAGACCCCCTCCCAAAAATCAATTTGCCATTGAAAACCCTATGAACAGCAGAGGAGCACTGACAATAGTGTTTCCTCTGTTGTACAGAGGGTTGCTATGAGTTGGATACCGACTCGACAGCACCTAACAACAACAACAACAATATGCATACATATGAGTATGATTCTCAGCCAACAAAACAAAGTTATTTCTCTGCCAAGAAAGTTTTTGGTTGGAAAAGACACAAGCACAAAAGAGAATGCATTCCATTATTAAATTAATGTTGTTTTTGTTATGTTCTGTGGAGTTGGGTCCCACTCATAGCAACCCTCATAGTGTTTTGAATGGCTGATTGTTTCAGGATCATTTCAGGAATGGGCTTCCACATCCTTCTCTCAATTTTGTGGTGCTGGGGGTTGAACCCAGGGACTCAGACACCACAGAGGGGCACTCTACCAATTGAGCTAAACCCCAACCCTCATTAAATGAATATGACTATTGTTATAGTGTCATATTAAGAAAGGTAGAAAAGAAGTATAACATAGGCTTATGAAATTCAATATTCTCATATAATTGCCTCTGAGTCAAAATCTGTTGTTCTTGTTAGGTGCCATCAAGTTGGGTCCTACTCATAGTGACTCTACGTACAACAGAACAATATACTCCCTGACATTCTGCCATTCCCAGCACTGTGTCAGTGCTTCTCTGTTATAACTAGGGTTTTCAATGGCAGATTGTTTCAGGAGTAGGTTGACAGGTTATTTTCCCTAGTTTTCAGCACCTGGTATTCCCAGGCAGTCTCCCTTCCAAGAACTAACGAGGCTGACCCTGCTTAGGTTCCAAAATCAGGTGGGATCAGATGCTAGGGTGCTAGGACTACAGACAAAGTAAAAAACTAGTCCTTTTAAAAATGACCTAGGATCCAACAGTAGTACAACAGCCCTTCCACTCTAACCAAACTATCACTATTAATTTTTACCCATCTTATAAAACTAAAAATAGATCTACCATATGACCCAGCTATCACACTGTTGGGAATATACCCAAAGGGAGATGAGTCATCATACCACAGAGACATGTGCATCTCCATGCTGAATGCAGCACTCTTCACAATAGCAAGGATATGGAATCAACCAAAGTGTCCATCAACAGAAGATTGGATTAAAAAAAATATGGTACATATATACAATGGAATACTACTCAGCAATCAAAAAAATGAAATAATGTCATTTGCAGCAAAATGGATGGAATTGGAGAAAATTATCTTAAGTGAATGAACACAAGCCCCCAAAGAGAAATACTACATGTTCTCATATGTGGGAGATGAATCAAATTTAAAAGAAGGAAAGTATCCTAAACAGAAATTGGAACATAAAAAAATTCTAACGTAAACTAAGCAGAGAAGAGACAATTCAAGGAGTGCAAAGAAGGAGGGAAGGATCTACCAAAAGGAATCAATGATGGGAGAAGACAGGAGGGAGAGGAGGGGCAAGGAGGAGCAAGGAATGAGAGAGAGGGTGACCTCAAAGTAAATAGTATAACTTTAATAGTTCAGGAAATATAATAATACTAACAATATCCTAGAATGGTAATAATGCAAATGGTCTAGATTATTCATGTAATGCTGCTGACAATGTCAAAGGATAGATCAATATAGAAAAAAAGTGTGGACTTAAATCATAATTGGGATGCAAGGGTATACAGTAAAATATTCCCACAAAAAGGCATGCAGGTGGAAGAGAGGTCATTGGTGGGAGGGTAGGAGGGGGGGTAGGAGGAGCACAGAGGGTAAGGGGGAAATTATCTGTGCAATGTACAATGAAACACATATGAAATGCATATGAAATGTCACAATGAAATGCATGTCAGAATGAAACACATTAAGTTGTACATTAAAAATTTCCAATAAAAAAGTTCCCCATTTCTAAATTCAGTCCTGCCCCAGAATTTGACACTAATTTGGCCAAAAATACAGAAGAAATAAGCTGGCCTATGGTAATAAAGTGGCATCTCAGAATTTATTCTGACCTTAGTACTACACCACTCAATTCACTCATTAACTCATTTAAAAATATTTATTGAAAAATATCTTTATTGAATGCCTATTATGAATGGATCAGGCAAGGTACTAGTCCTAGGAATGCAATAGTGAGTAAAAGCAGTTGAGTCACTTTTCAATTGCTACAGCAGAGGAATAAGATAGACATGAACAAATAACTACAACAGAATATAAACTTAGTACTGCATTAATTCATTTTTTGGAAAGTATTTTGAGTGTCTGTTAAGATCCAGGGTTCTGGGATTATGAGGATGAAGGGGCAGGTGAGGGAGCCACCTCCCTATAGTATTCCATTCCATGGGTAAAAGGACAAGGGGAGAAGGCATAGCTGGACAGATCATAGAAAAATAAGATCAGTTTTTAAAATGCTAGGACATATGTTGTGTTTTGCAGTTAATTCTGAAAAGGAAAAGGACTGAGGGAAAGGTATGATGGAAAATAAGAGGAGATAAGGCTAATTTATGAAGGGAAAGGGCTCTGATGAGGATGATTTGAAATTGAAGCAGCTTTATTCAGTTTCAAACAGGAAAGAGTCAAACTAAAAAGTCATACACAATGTATTCTAGACAGAAGACATACAAGTGTAAAGTCCCAGAGACAAGAAAAGTTTGCGATTAATGAAGGAAAAGAAACAAGTCTAGAATAGCTGGAACACAGGAAAGGAGACAGAGATTAGTAAAAGAAATGATTTGAGGTAGTAGAAAAAGGACTATGTCAGCCATACTAAGGAATGTGAATGTTATGCCACATGAATTAAAAGGATTTAAAAGATATTACATGTTGAAGTGAAATAATTTGACTTACATTTAAAAAGATTGGTCTGTTCGCCTGATAGAATACAAGTAGTGAGCAAAATAAAGCAGGCAGCTAATACGATGGTTGGTACTCACAGTGAAAGTAAAAACAAGTAACAAGTTTGAGATACTTGAGAGTAAAAATGAGTTTATTGATGAATAGGATGATAGACTTTTGGGTTCTTTGCTTGTCCATGTGGCTAGATGGTATTGACAATTATTTGGATGGGGAAACCTGAGAAAAGAGCAGCTTGTTTGGCTTTTATTGGGTTGTTTATTGTTGATGCCGTCATTGTTGATTCATAAAGGCGAGGAAAACTGACATCAAGAATCTACTTTATTCTTATAAAAAAGGAAAATATTGATGGCACCTGGATATCAAAAATGTGATCCTGGAGCTCAGGTGAGAGGTTGGAACTATAGATGAATATTTGGGAGCTGCCAGCATGATGATATCACTGAAAGCTGAGAGTGAATCAAAGAAATTACTAGACAAAGTAAAACTCTCAGTACAAATATTAAAAGCCAAGCAAAGAGACAAAGCAGCTGTGGTTAGATCAATGGGTGCGATCAAAGAAAGGGTGTGATAAAAGATTTTTTAAAAGATAATAAACACCATGATTTTCATAAGTTATAAAATGAATATACATCGAAAATTTATTTAATTTACTAATGAAGAATCAGACAGATGTCACAACCAATTCAAAGAACTGAAGTTTAAGAACCACAAGTTTATATGGAGTAAAGGAATGTTTAAATAAATTTATGAATGGATCCAAAACTTGGATTTTAGGGGGAAGGGGAGGAGAGATGTGAGATTTGTTTCTCCCATTAGATAGAATTTATTTTTATGCCAATAGTAAGAATTGGGCAGGGATTTGGTTTAGTTGGTAGAGTGTTGCTCTGTGCTCTCTTAGGTCCTAGGTTCGATCCCCAGCACTGCAACAACAACAACAACAAAAAAAAAAAAAACGAAGAAAGACCTGGCAGCCCACTCTCAATACAATCCTGAAACAATCTACCATTGAAAACTCTATGAATAGTAGAGAAGACATAGTTACAGGCATGATATAGTGTCAGAGCGTGTTTCATTCTGTTCTACACAGGGTTACTATGAGTCAGACCCAACTTGGCACCTAACATCAAGATAAGAATTATTTCCTTTACTTCCAGCTGTCCATAATTTTCAACTGTAAAGTAGGTCAAAGGCAAGATTGAGAGTCTCCATAGATTCAGATAATCTCTAAAGGTTAGAGATCTGTATAGCATTGAAAAAATATCCAGTAACCTCTTGTGTATTCTCAAGGCAAATTATTCTTTATGTGATTAACCAAGGGAATATAGTGTCCAAGAAGCCGAAAGAAAAAATTATTTTAATATAGAGTGAATGGTCATCTGTGTTGACTATTGATAAGTACAGAGAAATGAAGACAAATGAGTATCATTTTGATTTGATAATATTGAAATCATTGGTGTTCATGGAATAACTATTTTAGAGAGGAATGGAGGTGGAAACCAGACCACTGAAAAGTAGATAAGAAGTTAGAAAGTGAAGACTGGAGATGCTGGGGACACAGGAGGAGGTGGAATTTTTATTGTTTGTTTTACTTTACTAATCAGATTATCTAAATATGACAGAATATGAAAGTAGACTTTTGATAAAGGAGATTTTTTTATTTTTATTATACTGAAGGACACTGGTTTGTATTTGAATCTTTGAAAGATGACAACAATTCTTCAAGAAAAAGGAGAAGAGAATTAAAAGCACTTGCAAAAGCAAAATGAGTAGGATCCCCTCTATAAGTGGAAAGGTGTATATGACAGGAGGAAGGAAGGAGAATAAAAACAGATATTATGTGGAACATTTTTGGTGAAAGAATCTCTCTGCTTTGTTATCTGAGTTCTGAGATTCTCTTTCAATATACACCAAGTTTCCTCAGTTTTCCATTCACTGGGAATTCTATTCCTGCACTCACTCTGTCTCCATGTATGAGATCTAATACTTTTAACTACCTTCCCATTTCCAGCTGTCAAGATCACTGTCAAATTCTTGGCCTAGAGTGATCTTCCAATTGTCAGCCCTGTTTCTGTTAAAATGAATATCAATACTCTTTAACTTGCTTTGAGCTTTTGCCTCAGGGTGATTATTCTCTGTTGTTTACCTCTTGAGAGAGATCCAACTTTCAAATCTTCCTCAGCCCTCAGATCTTCAGGTTTCTGTGCCTAGAACAAAGGTCTGTGTGTCTGCTCTATGGATACACCCCATTGACATCCTTCCCCAGGGGTTTCCATAAATTCTGTCACAGCATTCTCTTATCAAATGCTTTTGACAATATCTTAAATGTAAGGATTTGAAAAAAATCTTACAATTTATCTACAGATATTTTTGTTGTTGTTGTTGTTGTTGTTAGGTGCTCTCAAGTCAGGTTCAACTCACAGCAACCCTATGTACAACAAAACAAAACATGTCAACACTGTGCCATGCCCAGTGCTATGTCAATGCTTCTCTGCTATTCATAGGGTTTTCACTGGCAGATTGTTTCAGGAGTGGATTGCCAGGTCCTTCTCCCTAACTTGCAGAACCTGGTATTCCTAGGCAGTCTCCTATTCAAGGACTAATCGGGCCAACCCTGCTTCGCTTCCAAGATCAGGCAGGATTGGATGGTAAGGGGCTATGGCTGCAGGCATAGAGATTTATAAGTAGTATAATCAAATTATAAAATACAATAAAAAGCTCATTTTGTTTAAAACAATTTGTAAAAATAATAATTAGGTATATATCACAAAACCCTACTAACATGATCTTGGAGAACAGAAATATGTAATTGCATTAGACTGGGTATGTGAGAGAGAACTTAGCATTTCCAGGTGTTTCCAAAATTCAAAATAATGGGTATCAATTTTTTTTCCCTCCTGCCTTTGGAGACAATGGTCCTGATGATCTTCAGAAAGAATCAGCATAAATAATGTGTTAAAATATGTGTTATATTAGTCTTGTCAATCATCAAAAGTAGTCAATTTTTGATAAATTGCTTTCTCTCAACCCAGAAAACATTACATTTTTCCTGTTATTCCTAGACTTTGAAGTATTCAACTTCACATAATTCTTAATAAAATTTCAAATATTTAATCACAAAATTTAAATATCACAATTCTTGTTAACAGGTTAACTCAATAACAAAGTAACAGAAAAAGTATTTTTAAACTTTCACTTACATAAGTCAGTATGTTTTATACAGAAACAAAGAAAATTTGGTGGCTCAGTTCAATAAAGGTCTTTAAGAGAGTTCGCATTGTATTTTATCCTTCCAAAGGGCTACTATTTACTTCTCCCCATGGCAGCAATGTTAATGTAAGGCTAGTATTAAGTTTACCATAAGGTTAGTTTTATATTCCTACAACAGCCTTATATAAAGACATTTGGCTTAGAACTTAAATCATATAAAACTAGGCTAAAATCATAAAATCACAATGTCCTTGTTACTTAATTATAAGATCTCAGGCAATATAACATCTCTGACCTTCACTTTTATGATGTGCAAAATAAAATAAGCCATGTCCCAATAGAGATGAGATTAGATGATATAGTATCTATGAATAGCCCAGTTACTGGCATATACTTCTAGAGGGTCAGTAAATGTTGGTTCCTTCACTTCCATCCAAATAAAGAAAACATATACAGTGATGATGCAGTTAAGTACTCAGCATCTCCCACCAAAAAAAAAAAAAAAAAAAAATTAAATAAAGCAAAAGGATTTAAATCAGACTCCTTTTTCCTCACTCACAATAAAACCCAATTAATCAGTTGAAATATAAAAAGTCCATTCAACCAATATGTTCTGTTTCTAAATATCAGCATGGTTGGTTACATACAATAATAACAGCTCCTTGTTCAAGACTTCATCCCACCCAAAACCCCAATTAGCACTCCAGAAATAGAAACTATCTGGGGACCAGACATGGACAGACTGATGTTTATCCAAGGTTGGGAAAAGCTCAGGAAAGGTGTCTGAGATGGTGGTTCAGTAGCGCCATCTATGTGTGAGAAAAATAACATGTTTCTTGGTGACATCATTTACAGCAAAGGGACCGTTTCAGTGTGAGAGAGGAAACAGAGCTACAGGGCACTACTTAGATTTTGAGAGACCCCTGTCTACTTTTTAACTTTAATTTTCTAAGCCAGTATTTTAGATTAGACATATGAATAGTTAGACTGGGAAGATAGGAAAAAATGTTGAAAATCCCTACAACATACTGAATAAAATTTTATGAATAAATAATGAACATCTTACAGTGTTGGTTGGCATAGACATATATTCAGGTCATTTAAAATACTAGAAAATCCTGCCTAGATAAAAAGAGAAATCTAAAGTTTTATCTTATATTAGTACAGAAAAGAGTGTCAATGTTATATGTGTGTATATATGTATACATATGTAAATATGAAAACAAAACATGAAATCAACGCTTTTTGAATATTTTTAAATGAACACTACTTTGTTGTTTAGGTATAAGGTTGTACAGTAGAGCTCTAAAGTTTATTCATCTTGCTTAACTGAAACATTATGCCCATGGGCAAATAATTCTCTCTTTCTCCATCCCCCTAGCCTCTGGTAGCCACTATTTCACTTTCTAATTCTATGAGTTTGACTATTTAAGTACCTCATATCAGTAGAATAATGCAGCACTTGTTTTTCTATGACTGGATTATTTCACTTTGCATAATGTCCCTCAAGTTCATTCACATCTGTTTTAAAGATGAGTAATATTACAGGTGTGAATAGTTCAACCAGAGTGCTCCTTGGAAGCAAGGATGGCTAGACTGCTCCTTAATGGATTTTGGACATATAGTCAGGAAAGACCAATCCCTGCAGAAAGATATCATGTTGGGGAGAGTGGCAAGTCAATGAAAAAAAGGAAAATGCTCCACTAGATGGATTGACACAGTGTCTGCAACAATGGGTTTAAACATAAATAAGATCGTGTGCCTGGCAAAGAATCGGGGAGTGTTTTGTTCTGCTGTACATAAGGTGGCTGTGAGTTGGACTCAACTGAACAGCACCTAACAACAACAAATATTACAGGCTGTGTGTATTCATTGTGTGTGTATATATATGCTTAATTTTATCTACTCAACAGTCAATGGTCAGGTTGTTTCCACATATTGGCTATTGTAGATAGTGCTACATGCCAGTGCTAATACATCTCTGCAATCCTGATTTTAATTCTTTTGGATATATACCCAGGAATTAATTTGCTAAATCACATCAAAACCCTATTTTTAATTTTTTGGTGGACCTCCATACTGTTTTGCACAGTGGATACACCATTTTTCATTCCTACTAACTGTATGTGATGGTTGCCGTTTCTCCATATCCTTGCCAATACTCTTTTAGTAGCTATCCTGACAGGTGTGAAATGATATTGTGGTTTTGTTTGCATTCCCCTGACGATTGTTGTTGTTGTTGTTGTTAGGTGCTGTTGAGTCGGTATCTGACTCATAGAGACCCTCATAGGGTTTTCAATGCCTGACTGTTTCGGGATTGCCTTGGGAGTAGATTGCCAGGTCCTTCTGCCATTTTTGCGGTGCTGGGAAATGAACTCGGGACCTCAGAGACTGCAGAGCAGCACTCTGCCAACTGAGCTAAATCTCAGCCCCTGATGATTAGGGAGGGTGAAATTTTTTTTCCTATACTTGTTGAGCTCTTTTATGTTTTCTTTATAGAAATGTTTATTATCTGTTGAGCCTTATAATCAATATCTCCAGTCTTCAAGGTAAAAAAGTACCTTAAATTATGCTTTCTAAATAAAAATACAGTGAAAATACTAAAATGTCCCTCCAGCAATGGAAACAATTAAATAATAATATTAGAAATCCAGTAATATTACTAATAATTCTTTATCTTTCACATTTGTCATTTACATTTCTAGGAAAAAAGGAACTTTTAGGTGCTTCTAAAATTTACTTCTGCAGTTTACTCTCCATAACTCATATATAAATTCATTGAAATTTTTAATTGGGTAAGTTTATCTCATTTGATGGTTTTCAAGCATTAATCTTTACTTCACAGTAACAATTGAAATAAATATGGACAAAATAATAAATGCAACTATTCACATTAATTATAACTATATTATTTTTAAATACAGTGATATACCATATGGCAACAGTTATTCCATTAAATTTAAGACTAAAGTAATGCCTGAGAATCCTTCATTAGCTAATTGGGAAGAAGATGAGAAGGAAATCACTTGGAGGAGGCTTCACATCCAATCTCTTGCCTTCATAACTTCCTGAAGTTATCCTGAGTCAGTCACTTGACATTTCCTTTGGTATTTGGTAAAACCTGAAGTCTTCCCAACGTTATATCAGTGGAATTGCAGCATACTGAATGTGTCAGAATGTAAAAGAAAAGAAATTGTGGTTCTTTAAATATTCTAACAAAATTAATGTGTTCCTTTGAACAGCACATGGTTCTCTTTTGACAAAATCCTTTAGCTTGCATGTGGAACATTTTTGTCTTTTCTCTCATTAGTACATTTAAATAGAAAAGGTGGTAAGGGGAAAGAAGATGGGATGAAGAGACTAAGAATTATTTTCTACGTACTTTACACCTACTATTTTCCTTAATCTTCCCAGCATTCACTCAAGATAGTGCTATTATTTCCATTTAACAGGCAAAGAAGCTGAGGCCAAGAGAGACTAAATAATTTACACTTACAATTTCTACATTCTCTTTATATTGTCCTTTTTAAAAAATATTCATTTTTCTTTCATGAGGCAATTTTACATGGCATTTAGACTTGATTTCATTCCAGCAAAATACCTCTGTTTAGCTTATATAAAGTCCAAATATCTTGAATTTGAAGAGATAAGCAGAAAGTCTTTCCAAATTGACTTCCTTTTAAGACATCTGTAATTCTATTTCTGATCCCATTGGGTCCTCAGAGGTCAGAGATAAATATTTAAAAATAAAAATATGAACACTTTGTATACTGCCAGCAACATTACCAATGACTCAGATCAAGAATTGGCTTCTGTTGAAGAAGATTTGTTTTTACTCTCGCTGTATCAGGTTGTCTGACCAAATCATACCTAGAAAATATACTTCAATACTGACTTATCATTCTGTCCTTAATGTAATAGTGCAACAAAAAGAAAACATTTGGGATAGACTTAAATCTAGAAATATTCCTGCTCATTCTTTCTTTCTGGACTGAATAATTTTATTCTACAATCTTTGCATGAGCAGCAGATTTCTAGAGAAGTTTATAACTTTGAAATTAAAAAAAATAATAAAGTAAAAATAGAAAAATAAATGAAAAGAAGGAAGGAAACAATGGAAGAAGAAATGAGTGAGTTCTGGTCTTAGAACTAAACTTTGAGCCAAGTATGGTCTGGAATGTCTGTATTCCCAGCTACTCAGGGAGGAGGTACAAGGGTATTGAGTTTGAAGCCAAATACAGCCTACCTAAATTAAGCAAGATCCTGAGTCAAAATAAAAAATAAAAAATGGGCTAGGGGTGTATCCCAGTGGTAGAGTGCTTGCAACAGTATATGTAAAGCCCTAGTTTTAGCCCCCAAGTAGCCCTCCTGCCCCCCAAAATAGATTTTGAGGTTTCATGATATGCTATGAATTTTTTCCTTTTATTCATGTTTTATAGATAATATCTATATATTATAAAATTACATATGTTTAAGTCAGAAGATGCTATAAGGTATTTTAGATGGAAAATTCTGTTTAAGGCATTTTATATTTATTTTTATTTAATTTTTAATTTTTAATTTTATTTATTGTTTAGTATTTTGATTGTATATATTAATGGAGTACAGAGTGATAATATATTATTATATATTACATATGTATTATATATTCACTGTGCAATTATCAAATCAATATTGTTCATGCTTCCATCGCCTTAAAAAATTTACAAAAAAAGTTTTGATTAGAATTGGGAGGTAATTGTACATATTTATGAGGTATAATATGATTTTTAAGTGAATACAGTATGCTGAGATTCATTATAGGATTTTCATAGACTTGCCACCTGTATTTTACATTTTTTCTCTCCTTCTTTACCCCCATATGTTGCTTAAGGTATAATTTTTAAATGAGATATAAAGTAGACAACACTACCAAATCTCACCAAAAATACTTAGCTTGAATCCTTTTCAAGGCTTTATATGTCATTTGCATGCTACAAGAAATACAGAGAAGAAAAAACTGTCACTCCCCCAACTTCCATTCATACTTTCCCAATTTTAGCACTGAAATCACACATCATGGAATACCCTGAAAACTGGAACGGTGGACCACTTGATAGAGAATCAGACTAATCTACCTAATTGCCTAATTTCAATACTATTTTGAATTCTTGTCCATCTATCAGCTATATATACTAGGTTTCTCATGTCCAGAAGTCAAGAATACAGCAGATTTGAGTTCCTGACAGCTTTCCTGCCAATGGAAGCTTCTCAGCCTCATTCTGAATTGTGGGAGGGTTTCTGCAGAAGCTTACATACAATATGATGTCTCAACATATTAGTCTGCTACAAGCCAGTACTTCATAGACCAAGCTAAGAGAATATTTTGGTAATATTCCAAACATTTTTTTAATCCTCGGCACAAATGAATTCATAATGGATTATGAAAGACAGCATAAACTCAAACTGTGACTATAGCACTAGCAAAGTGGCTTTTTTAGAATGAATAAATTTACATTAGTGCAAATTCATGATAAAATTCTTGCTTATATTTAATACAGAGATTCTACATTGAAGAATCATAAATCTTAAAATCAATAATGACTTGTGGTCTAGGAAAATCATTATTATTTTTACAGAGTTTGTAAAAACAGAATTTGTAAAAATAGTATCATTGGACCACAAAGTTCTCCAGTATTAATCAGGATATACAAGAAAATAGACTAATCTGGTCACAAGGAGAAGAATAAGAGTCCAGGTAAATGTGAATGGCCTTTCAGGTGGCACTGAGGACATAAAGTACCAAGCACATGTCCTCAATGAATGTAAGTGGAAGGACATGTCAGAGGAAACCTTGCTAACATACACTTGCTATGAACAGGTTTTTCATAGATAAACTGAGATCAAACTAATGCAATTGAAAATGTGCCACATGGTCAAAATGACTTTACCTCTATAATTCCATTAGACATATCCATTCAAGTGTTTGTAGCCCTAACTTTCAGTAAATTAAGTAAATACTATTTTGATTTACATTCATATTATTTTCTGAGTCCTGTAAATTGTTAGAAAATCAAGTTCTTATCTTTTTATTACAATGAACTTTTTGAAAGTTTTGCAACTGTTTGGGCAATCTTTGCCAAGGTTTTATTTTGAAATAGATTGACCAGAGGTAAGAACTTCAGAGTAAATGTCAAGGTGTAATTTCAGAAATCATATTTTTATTAATAATCAATGATTGCCATTTCAGACAGCAAATACAAATACATATATAAACCAAAACATATACATAGTTCAAAGAGGGCATTAAAGGGAAATACAATGTGTACTTTCTATTTAGTATGGGTGGCATTTACATCTTATTGATTCACAAAGGTTAAAGAGAACTGAACTTCCTTGTAAACACTTTATTTACTTTACTGGAAAATTTTCTATGATAAAAAAAGAACTTATTTTATTTACCCATTTTGGTAAATTTCCAAATGTTTATTATGGATTGGGAAGTACTACTCACTTCCATCTTTACTGAAATCTTTATTAATAGCATATGGGTCAAAATTTCTCTTGAGGAAGAAACATAATTCCTGAGAAATTATTAAGAAAACAAAATTATCTTTAAAATTTACATTTAAACCAATAAAGATAGCAGTACAAAAATGCATTAGATTAGTTCTGCACATTAGCAATTTTTTTTAAATACTCACCAAAGAGCAGGTTAAATCAATAAGGGGCAACATATTTTGTCTTCTTTTTTTTAAAGTTATAGGCACAAATGGGACTAGTTCATTTCACAAGGAGTTTATTTCTACTTTGGCATGAAATTTGTATAGAAGTATGTTTATTAAACTAAAAGACAAATTCTTGACATACTGGGAAAAGAGACTGTGACCTACTCAATCCCCAACTTTAAATTTATCAGATCTGCTTGGGTCATTACCCAGTTTTCCATTTTCCTGCCACTACCAGATCTTTGCCACTGCTAAGATTATTGTAGAACTCTCCTGTATGGTCTTAATGACCTCAGTGTTTTCCTTAACCAAAATTTTCCTGATCACTAGTGAAAATTTTATCTCCCTGAAAAATCTTCAATCGTGTCAATACTCAAAAATTGTTAATGGCCAATTGATTAAAGAATTAAAGAAGAGTTTATCCCCTACTCAACATCTTCTCTGAAAACTCCAGCCTTCTGCCCCAGTCTTATCTGACATCCTCAATGAAAACTTTCTGAGCAAAAAAAATCTGCTTATTCTTTTCTAATATGCTCTAGGCATTTCCATTTTGCTTATATATCTGACATTTATTCTTCTAGATAGTCAAACCTCTCAATCTTTCAAACTCTATTTAAAATATCATTTCATCCAGATATCATTTGTTCTACCTCTAAAACCTCATGGCACTTTGTTTCTCTTGATACCATTTACCATATTCTACCTGAGTTGTCATTACAAGAAAATCATATGTACCTAGTACCTTAGAAGAAGAGAGGTACTCTGTCTGAATGGAAATTCCTTTTCCACTAACACCTGGTACTTCTAGGCACATAGAAAGTATGATTATTTGCTTATTTGTTTGTCTGTTTTTCCTTTCTGAGAGAAGTGCTACAACAAATGTAACTATGATATAATATAACAATGTTATACCATACACTTCATTGCATCCCTGATAAAACCTGAGTGTTTATGCTTCAAACTATATTTCTATCCTTTAAATTATATGAGGTCAACATGGCCTAAGATATCATTTTAGTTTTGATAAAGTATTTTCTCTTCCTGACTGAATTTAGATCCTTAAGCCATATGATACAAAACTTGTATACAAAACGTATTCTTAGTTATATCTCTTGTGTTACTTATACCAACAAAAATCACTCAAATAAACAAATAAATTTAAATAAAAATATAAATTATTTACTTTTGTAGTACTAGGTGGTTGAACCTAGGGTCTCATGTGTGTTTAGCAAATACCCTATTGCTGATCTGTACCCTCAGTACTTTTTTTTCACTTTTTTATCTTGAGACAGAGTCTCAGTAAATTATGTAAGCTGCCTTCTCCCTCAAACTTCATGATTCTCCTGTCTCCACCTCCTTAGTTGCTAGGATTGCAGGCATGCACCACTGAGCCCAATGTTCAAATAAATTATTAAGAATGATTAAATCCATGTTTAAAATTACAGCTTAAACTAATTTCAAAAGTGATACCAAATGTTAGCATACCATAGGGCTGAGCATAGGAAGACTGAGGAAGGAAGACACTTCACAAAAAGGCAATAAAAATTCCTGAAGATGTTAGATTTTTGTACAATTAAATCAATAATCTTGGAAAGAATTTTGTCCTTTCTCCCCATATGGCATGTGTGGAGAGACATTTGCTTCTCTGAAAAAATAAGAATATTTTCTTCCATTTGCTCATAAGAATAAAATTAATGAAAACCTAAAGTTTTTCTATATCAATTGCTTTCTAAAATTCATCAGATCTTTACTTGGGTTGAACATTGGACTTGTTTCCTTATTCTACCTGTGAATTATACAAAATAATCACAGAAGGAATTATGGAGACAAGTAGGTTACCTTGGATATCATTTTGGTAAAACTAGTTATTCAATGCCTACAGCAGTACCACTGTGGTGTCCAATCCCATCAGAACTCGAAAGCTACACAGGGTCCAGCCTGGTTAGTACTTGGATGTGAGATTGTCTGGGAACACCAGATGCTGTAGGCTTGGGAAAAGAAACAGACCCGGCAATCCACTCCTCCAAAACAATTAGCCATTAAAAACCCTATGAATAGCAGAGAAGCACAGATAATAAATAGTGCTTTGCCTGTTGTTCATAGAGTCACTGTGAGTCAGACACCAACCTGACAGCACCTAACAACAGCAATTATTGAGCACCTCCACAACAGTAACTCTTCTTATTTTCAATTATTGCATGTCAGAATAGCATCAAGTCAAGCAAGACTACTTCCATTAACTTTTGTGGCCATGAGATTCTTCTCCACTTTACCTTGTTACATATAGAAAATTCCTGAGAATTTTTTTTCACATTTTGAGAATTATTTCTCTCACTTAACACTCACAGGGTAGCAGCAAGTCACTAAATCTTTCATAAAATGCTACCTGGTATTCTCTAAAATACCTAGCAGCCATAGACATTCATTTTGGTTAACCATTATAGTCATTCTTTGCATTTTTGTATCTTTTTCTAAAGAGGAGAAATATGGCCCTATATAAACCTAATGCCAAGAAAAATGTAAGCTAGTGCTCATTAAAATACCCACTCTTTGCCAAAGCTAAATTCTGCCTCAGAATTGTGAGGGAAACACCCATCACAATGCCTTTGATGCCACAGTAAAATGTTTCAACCATCTTCCTGCTATTTAAAGCGTGGAAAAAATAAAGACAATTTTGTGGAATGCATTCATTACCTTCAAAGTGGTCGACTGCTGGTCATACTGAAATGAGTATGATTGTAGCTTTTGTGGTATAAAACACTTTTACCTCATTATATGCTAAAGATGACTTATGTTATAATCCCATTTTCAATTGCAATTGTTCTCAAAATTCTCCATTGAAAAATGTTCACCAGGAAAAACAGACTTAAATTTACTATTTATATTTTAAAAAGCTGAACAAAAGACTTCTTACCAAAAAAGTCTCAGAAAATCAGAGATTATTTATATAGTTTGAACATTCCACACTATCATGATCATTTCAATCATCACAATTATACCTACAGACCGCAACATTAGAAAATGAAATGTTATGAGTTAATCATTCTTAATATTTAGTTGAAAGAATAAACTTTAAGAATAATATGTAAAATAAAGATATTTCAATGTATATTAGTGATCTATGCCTCCCTTATACTATATATTCTTTGCCACAAATAATGAGGTTGATTTTATTGCTAGTATAAATGTTATTCACTACCAAAAGATAGCATGCTTGTTGTTGCTAGGTGCCATCAAGTTGGGTCCGCCTAATAGCAACACTCATAGGTTTCCAATGTTGGATTGTTTAGGGATTGTTTTTGGGAGTGGACTGCTACATCTTTCTCCCATTTTTGTAGTGCTGGGGATCAAATCTGGCCCCCCCAAGAGTACAGAGAAAACTTGTAAGTTTTGCATAGTTATATATTTTAATGTATAATTATAAAAAATTAAAATACCATGTCTAAACTAATAATATTTAAAACTGATTGAGCTACAAATAAATAATGAATTGATAGATTCTCTACCAATAAAATTCACTACTCTTTTTCTATACCAATATAATAATGCTGTCCAGTTCTTCCAGGTAATGAATCTCCCCATATGCCACAGGACAGCACCTAAATTTCTCACTGTGGCAGGCAGTGGCCTGTCCTGATCCACCTGTCCTCTCCTGCCCAGGCTCTTGCCATACTAGTTCCCACCCTCTGCCCTGCTTGCTCTCTGTGACTTCACTCAGGCTAGTGGATTGTCCAAATTACCCTTCCTGTGCTTCGCACATCCCCTGACTGCCTGTGAACACAAACTCGGTATAAGAACTGCTATCTTGATATTATCAAGTTTTTCCAGGCACTATACACACCCCGTGGATGAGTCATCACTTCTCATTTGGGCCTTTATGTAACATGTTACACTTCACTGAATACACCAATTTATATTTCATTTATCAGCAAACACCATTGGTCCTACTTCTAAAAGACTTCATAAATTCACTCACTTCCTTTCATCCATTCTACCATCATTCATCTCAATCCATCTCAACATCATTTCTGGTCTTATTGACTCCAATATTGTCTTAATTTGTCTTTTTCTTCCACCATGGTTTCTTTCTAACTCATACTTTATAAGGCCCCTAGGGTAATCTCTTGAAAATACCGTCAGAATAGATCAGGAATCTGTTTTAAGTCCTTTAATATGCTCCTACTGCTTTAAGACAAAAATTTACTGTTTCCACAGCTGGCAGGGCCCTGTGTGATCTAGCTCTTCCTGTGTCTCTAACTTCATCTTAGCTCCTCCTCCTACCTCCACTCCTCATCATTCCCCAACAACACAGAGATCATTTTGCTCTTCAAATACTCTCAGTCCCTCCATATGTAAACTCTTTCCCCTTGCTGATCTTTGTAAATTTGTCTAGCTCCTGTGTGGCATTCTCTATAATTCCTCAAGTCTGTGCTCAAATATCAACTTTACAGGGGCTTCTCATCACACTAAAATAGCCCCTCCTCAAATTATTCTAGATCATGGCATCTTATTCTTTTGTATACATCAAGTACTACATATTAATTTGTTTACTTGCTCACTCTTTGTCTTCTTCCCTAGAACCTGAGGGCTCAAGAGGGCAAATCTTTTGTCTGACTGGGTCCTGCTGTATCCTCCCATCTAAGTTCATTGTCTGGTTCTTGGTGGATGATCATCAAATATTTGTTTAAATGACTAATCTCTATAGGTTTTTTCCTTATTACACTATAAACATCTTGAAATTAAGAAGGATTATGCATTATTCACTTTTATACTACAGAACTGAGAAAAGTGTTTAGCATAATATTATAAATTGTTCATAAGTGATTGTGGATTAAATAAATGAAAGCATATATTTTAAAATGTGGTTAGTACACAAAATATATAAACCCAGCTCTAGAACATTACACAGATGGTAGAAAACATCCCATAAATGTTTGCTGAATAAAAGGATAGAGGTTGTACTGAGAAAACTTATTACTCATGCTGTCTACATACTTTAAAACATTTATGACAAACCAAAGCTTCAAAACCCAATACCAAAAAAAAAAAAGAACATGTCAAGACAAAGTCTTTGTGCTACATATTATAATCTCTCATTCAAAGTTCAATGTCTTTCAGGTCTTCATGTCTATTCTCCTTTCTAGTTATAACAAAATGAGAAAACATCTGGAATTTTATATGAGAATAAATTTGACTAAAAAGAATGGCCTTGAAAACACTTTTTAAAGTACAACACACTAATTTGGCAAGTGCTATTGCTGAAAATGTGTGTTCCTTAATCATAAAATCTTCTAATATGTTTTATTGTCATTCAGAACAATGAAAAGAATCTCTTTGAACAAAGTTGTTGATAACAGGCTCATAGTCTGAAAGTGAAGTTTGAGACTTGGAGGGATATGAGGGCAGGAAAAAGCATTCTTTATAAATAGTTGAATAAAATATGTTTGGATGGAAGCAATCATCTTTTCATGGTTATATTTTAGAATAAAATCTTAAGTAGCAATCACAAATTAGAACCATAGATGCCAGACTTAATAACAGACATGTTCATAATAAAACAAAACAATTGCAATTAAATATCATATTTTTGTCCATTAACCTTGAACCTACTTATAAAACATACTTTTAAAGGTAGGTTTCACAAGAAAAGTGAACATTCATTTTCTTCTCTTCAGATTATGCTTTCAAATAACTTAATATATAGCTTAGTTTGGCTGGGGTTCAGCTCAGTTCATAGAGCACTGCTTTGTATTCTCTGAGGACCAGGTTTAATCCCCAGCACTGCAAAAATGGAAGAAGGACATGGCAATCCACTCCTGAAGCAATTCTGAAACAATCAACCATTGAGAACCCTAAGAGGGTTGCTATGAGTCAGACTCCACTCAATGCCACCTAAAAACAACAGCAACATAGCTCAGTTGGTAGAATGCTTTCTCTGTGTTCTTTGAGGCCCTGGGTTGGATGCCTAGCACCACAAAAATGAGAGAAGTATGTGGCATCCCAGTCTCCAAAACAACCCCCAAACAATCAGCCATTGAAAACCCTATGAAAGGTAGATTTTGAGTGGTACCTGACTTCATGGCATCTAACAACAAAAACATGGGCTTGAGGGATTAGAGCATCATAAGAAATAATAATCTGTACAAATCTATATATCTGATTAAAATTCAAGAATTTGTTTTAAATATAAAACCTCTTAAAGGCAATGAAGTCAGAGAAGGTTACCATAATATTGCTTTATGAACATTCAGAATTCCCAAAGGTGATTAAAATTCTAAAATTCTTGTTTGCAACCTCTTCCCACCACAGGTATTGATTATTAAATTCCTAACATGAAGCATTATGTTAGTCATATTAATTACCATTAATTCCCACTTTAGACAGTCCAGGCATTATTTATCCTCTTTAACTGTAAGGAAAGTAAGGCCTGGAGAAATTCAGCCATTTGCCAAGCATGATGTAGTCTCCTCAAAATCTCCATTGAACATTCCATACCTCTCAAGTGAACATATTTTCCACATTTCTGATCCCAAGCTAGCAAGAAATGTCTTACTAAGTCCATTACTAAGTACTAGTAATTCAAATTATCACCCCCTCAAACACACACAGACTGTACCCCTACTAAATTAAAAGTGTAGGAGTCAGGGTGTAGAAGTCAGCAAGCTGTGTTTTAACAAGCCCTCCAGGTGATTTTTATTTCATACTCAAGTTTGAATCCATCGCTGTAGTTAATATTTTTATCTAAAATGCAACTTTGAAACAAATCCTGGTCTTTTTTCAGGCCAGGATTTCTTGTCCTAAGCCATAATGGTTAAGAGTTCTAGTAGTTGTACTCCATGACCTGATAATCCCAAAATTTATCTTTCCTTTCCACTCTCCAACTTCTGATTTATTCTGCATCACATTCCTTATTTTTCTTAGAGTCACTTTTTCCTCATGATTTTCTCTTCTCAAAATCTATATTGCCACTCTTAAATGCTCTATTGCTACATTCCAGTCTTGTGATCACTCAATTATCCCTGGGGCTTTTTTCTTATAGGAAACTTCCAATTCTGGGTGTGGCAATTAGGCTACAGAGAGCCTAGAAGTTTCATCAAAGAATAACAAAAAAAGAAAAAGAAAAAGAAAAAGAAAGGAAGGAGAGAAGGAGAAAGAAAAAGAAAAGAAAGAAAAAGAAAGAAAGAATGAAGAATGAAAGAAAAAGAAAAATGAAATTAAATAGAAAGAAAAGAAAGACGAAAGAAAGAAAGAGAAAGAAAGAAAGAAAGGAAGAAAGGAAGAAAGAAAGAAAGAAGAGAAGAAAGGGAGGGAAGAAGGGAGGGAGGGAGGGAGGAAGGAAGAAAGAGAGAGACCCTGGAATATCCTTCCTACAAAGTCGGATCTTCCATTGCAGGCCCAATTTGGGTATTTACACGGTAGTCTGATCCCAATGGCCGTCTGACTTTCACCTCAATAGGCAGCTTTGGCTGAGAAAGATACATTCAAAGTCAGGTTGGGCTTGAGGGTCACAGATATGACCAAATATCAAGGCTTATCTATATATTTTTATCTGTCATTTATCATGTTATATGAAACTAATGTAATCTGTGACTATGAATCTTCTTTAGGCAGAAGCATCTGAACCATGAATAATCTCAACACTATGTTAGCATTATAACCAGAAACATTATCTATGATAAATATCAATAGAGGAAAATGCAAAATTTTAGTTTGCTTTTCCAATAACAAAATAGCCAAAGTGGTAATCTATGAAATGACATATATGGGAATTCAGCAGAAAAGAAAGAAAAAACAGTAAATTGACTGATGATTGATTAGTTGTTGATTTCTTCAGTTAGTTCTATTACTGTCTGGAGATGATTAACGTTGCTGAGTACAAATGCACAAAATGAGCTGATATCAGAGAGGATTTCTAAGTGATAACTCTTAATTTATAAAAATTTTTTCAAAAGAAGATAACGAGAGAAATCTTTTAAAAATGCAAATAGGTTCTTATCAATCATCCTGGGTTTACAGGATTTATGTGCTCAAATATTTGATCATTTCCTTATAACTGTATTAGAAAAGCAAAGGCAAAATTCCATCATGGGCTTCTCCACATTATATTTTTTCTTGCAAATCCAGATTTAAAATACTGAGATCCAGCCAGGCATGGTGGCAGCACATGTCTGTAGTCCCAGCTACTCAGGATGCTGAAGTAGGATGATTGTTTGAGCCCAAAAGTTTCAGACCATCCTGGGCAGTATAGCATGACATTATGTCAAAAAAAAAAAAAAAATCAAAAAACATTGGGACCAAAATTCTAAGATGCACAATTATAAGCACAATAAGCCAAATTCATTTTTAATTTATTTTAGGGTAAAAGCAATGGTGCCCTACCATAGCCTTGCTTTGGCATCTTCTTGTCATTGTATGATGAAATCTTTTTGAAGCAAACAAAGTACTCCTGGGATTTTATAAGTATTTCCACAATACTTCATAATAGCAATATATCCCAGATGCCAGCCATCTTCAATCCTTAACCAAATTCCTGTCAACAAATTAATGTCTAAGGCAATTAGTACCACCAACAATACTGAAGTCTAGTTCTTACATAATCCCCAGAGAAAGCAGAGGTGGAACACTTAAAAGCAGCTCACTGCCAAAGCATCAGCAAAACAAAAAGCTTCATGAAAAGCATGAACTTTTATTTTCATTATGAACCATAGAGCTTGCGAAGTAAATTTCAATTTCCAAAAAATTTTTAAAAGGAAGTTATTCCATTTTTTATTTCCAAATACGTACAGCTGTTTATCTCTTGGCAAAGACATTGATAAATGACAATGTGTGTCAGAATTTAAGAGGAAAAACATCTATCCACAAATTTAGCAAAATGAGTTATTAGCTCTCTCTGAGCTGAAAAAAATCATTTTAATAAAGTATCTAAAATATGTTGTGAAACCAAGGTTTAGAATTGTGTACTATTGACCTATTTGTATTATATAATTATCATAACCAATCTAATAAAATAAGAATAACATGAAATGTGCTTAATAATGATGCTAGCCAAAGGATTGACAACTTGAACACTATTTGAATCATTTATTTAGATAAGACAAAACTATTTTCAAATTAATAATTCCACAAAAATTAAATTTGTTTATACCTGTGTTTATTTGCTTATTTTATTTTTTTACATTTTACATTTTTAAGGAAATATTTGTAACTCCATCCTACAATTGTCCAAACACAATCTTCTTGTGATACAAAGATCCACTAAAATCCATCGAGAAGGGAAAAGATTTCTAATATCAGTTGTATTATTTAATACAACTACTTATAGTCTATTTAGCAAGTTGTCAGATAATTGGAAGAGGAATATATAATTTTTAGACATAAGAAAATTGAGAAGTAATTATGACTTACAAATTAACTACTAGGTTTTGTTCTTATAAAAAGTTACTTCAGAAGTTTTTAAACAATTCATATTTCTTAGGAGCCAATAAAATGATTAGAATGTAAGCTCCATGATCTCAGAGATCATTGTTTATTTTACCCCAGATATATTCAAAACACAGAAAAGAGTGCCTGATACATAATAAATATTTAATAAATGTTTGTTAAATAGAAAAATCACACCAAACTAAATTTCTTTCTTTTACAAATTTTGACCTTACTTATTTTAAGAAATAGCTTTGATTTGTTTTCAACAGTTCATCCTACTATATTTTCACATTAACATAAAATACATTACCATGCACATATATAGGAATTAATACATTTTCAAAATTCTTATATTTCATTTTCTCTTTCAACAGTTACAAAATTCTGTGAAGAAAGAAGTAATATATTATGTGCTTTAAAAAAAAAACAACAACTTGTTTCCTAAAGGCTAAAATGTCCCATCCCAAATCAATGACTAAATACAAATATTTAAGCTATGATTTGTTTATCACACTGTATCATTCATTGGTTCTTTAAATATATGGAAAATCATATTCTCTGCTCAGTCTATACTTATATATGTCATATGTATTTATCCTACAAAGCTTACCTCTGAATCCCTGAGGAGAAGATTGAGTAAGGGTCGTGGAAATGTTCTAAAGGAAGATCAAACATTTCAGGTTACTGAGAAGGCTGACAGGAACTGCTTTTCCAGGTGAGACCTGCCACTGCTGTCAAAGATGGAGTCTAAATTTGGTAACTGACATAGTTCTTGGAGATATTCTATTTCAGGTGTTTCATTTTACGGATAAGAAAATTGAAGTCCAATGAGGATAAGTTAATTGTCTAATAGCATATAGCTGAGAGACTGTGAAATTAGATTAAAGCTCCAGATTTCTGAATCCTGCCAGTTCAATTTCTATATACAAAGAAACATGGAAATGTAATGATATATTTTTTATGATCTCCATCTTGGAAACATAACATTAATGCCTGAGAGAATTCAAAATATTAACAGTGCTAGGTTTTGAACAGATACTATCCTGTATGCACAGCTGACACGGTGAAAACCGCTTGTTCTCATGCAACATCTGCCCATATAGCAGTTGGCAGTTATCTGCCAATTTTTTGTACATTTTATTATTGCACAGTATTTTGGGGCTTTTATCATCTGTATGTGCCCCCATGTGCCTCCCCACTTCTGCCTCCCCTGTCTCTTTTCTTTTCTGCTCTTAACAAGCTTGCATTTCACATGTGTGAGAAGTTCATTTCTGCTGTAACAGCAGAATCCAAGTTCGGTGCAAGAATAGCAGGCTGTATTTCAGCTATCGACCTGGAATCTGCCAACTGGCTGGCTTCAAATGCTGCCAGAGAAAGGAGATTGAAGCCATGATTCAAGTCATCTCCTCCAGGAACAGTTGAAGCACAAGCCCTGCTGTTAACAGAAAGACTGGCTCAGGAATACCCAATCAACAGTGTCATGTGCAAACATAAAACAAGGCCATGGTAAATGATGAGCAATACACTGACTTGTTTAAGAATAACCTACTTGGGCAAGCAGTGGTTTAAAATGAGTAATCAGTACTCCCTAACAGATTTCATGGGGATGATATCACACCGACACTCACTAAAATTAACAAAATAATTCAAGTAATTCCACTGTGTCATTACTTGAAGATTTCATTGTCCAGGGAAGACTGACCCGAAGGAGACTTGGGTGCATTACCTACTTGTCTTCTGAAATCTTTTCAGTTATTTGTCATTCCTTCAGGAATGCAGGCCACACACAATGTTCCTTCTTCCTACCACCACCCCAGAAATGCCCAAAGGAATAACTTCAGCATTGTCACTGAGAAATGGATTTAAAATACTTTACCCAAAATAGATGCCTATTACTACTTGGAGAATGCTTTTCAGGTGGCTGGAAGATCGTGGTTCTCCATAACCTCAAGAAGATTTCTATTTCAGGAATTGATATAGTTTGGTTTAAGGCATTTCCATTTGATTTGGAACTGCTGACTTATGGGAAATCTACCCCGTCTTTGTCAATCATAAAAAATGGTCAAATTTAGCTGTAGGCACTTTGCATCGAGCTACAAGTTATAGTGACTTTCATCTTAGGTTAATTTCATATTTTATAGTAATTTCTCAAATAGTGAGAAAATAACTGAATGTTTACAAAGCATGTTCACCTCTAAGCTTTAAATCTGTTTCTAGATCTTTTAAACAAAAGTCATCAAATTCTATTTAAAGAACAATTTGATGTCCCCCCCTAGAAATGCTGTTTAACATTTTAGAAATACTAAAAATATATTCTTAAAAGTTGAATCTCATCTTTAAACAAGATAAAATTAATTCAAACTTAGATCATCTCTTGAAATCCAAATATTTTATGTGAGCTCTAGTTTTTTTATTGGAAATTTTTAATGTATACCTTAATGTGATTCATTCTGACATGCTTTTCATTGTGACATTTCCATATATGCATTTTGATGTACATTATTCATATAGGTTCCCCCTTACCCTCTTGTATGCTTCTCCCCCATCCCACCCTCCCCATCAAAGTCTTCTCTATCATTTACTTGGTAATATTTTTCTATATGTCCTTGGGTTCCAGTTCTGTTTAAGATAGAAACTTTTCCTGCAGCGAACTTTGCTTTTATCTTGTCCGAACAATTGCATCCATTTTCTAGACCATTTATATTAACCCCATTCTTAGCTTTTTTTCCCTTTTATTTTGATCAGACCTTTGAATAGGATTTTTCCTTCTTATAATTTTGATTCAGCTCCCACATGAGTGAGAACATGTGGTATTTCTCTTTATGAGCTTGTGTTCGTTCACTTAAAATAATTTTCTCTAACTCCATCCATTTTGTGCAAATGTCCTTATTTCATTTTTCTTGATTGCTGAATAGTATTCCATTGTGTATATGTTCAATGCAGCACTTTTCACAATAGCAAGGATATGGAATCAACCAAAGTGCCCTTCAACAGAAGAATGCATAAAAAAAAAAACTATGGGCTCTAATTTTAAAGAACTTAATATTACCTGCTAGTTAACTTTCAGAGGGTTGCTATGAGTTGGACCTGACTCGGCACCTAACAAGTCAACTTTCAGGGACTGGGGTTTAGCCCAGTTTATAGACTGCTCTCTGAGAACCTGAGTTCAATCCTCAACATGGCAAAAATTGGAGAAGGACTTGGCAATCCACTCTCAAAGCAATCATGAAACAATCAGCCATGAAAACCCATGAAGGTCACTATGAGTCAGACCAGACTCATGGGCACCTAACTACAACAACAAAAACAATTCTACCTTTACTTTTTCAAATGAATAAGGAAATAGGTTTCATAGGTTTATATGTTTATGAGTTTTTTAACCATCACCAAAGTTTTGATTTAATACAATGTCATTTTATACTTTCAGGTAAATATTTGCATATGAAATAGCATGGTTTTATAAAATTTCAATGGTGATATGTAACATTTGTAGTAAATTGGAAACTAAAAGTGAGAGAATGTGAAAATTACATGTAATCTTGTTATGCAGATGATCACTACTAGCATTTTCATTTCATATCCAACTTTTTGATGAATGTTGTTGTTGTTATTGTTGTTGTTGTTGCTGTTGTTGTTGGATGCCCTTGAGTCAGTGTCTGATTGTTTTTTGGGAGGGGGTTCCTTGGTCCTTCTACCAACCCTACAGCACCTGGTTTTCCCAAGCAGTCTCCCATCCATGTAGTAGCCAGGCCCGACCCTGCTTATCTTCCAAGATCTGACAAAATCAGATGCCAGGGTGGTACGGAAACAGGCAATGAATATTTATGCATCTTTTGGATAAAATGAAAAAATGCTATGGGCACAATATTTTATAACTACTATATATTCTCAATTCTAATCCATGTCCTTTCAACAGTTTTAGAGAGCTACAAGATCAGACAAGGATTAGAATCATAAGCAAATTCTTGAGAGAGCTCTCTCCACTGCAAACCCAGTCAGCACATAATTCTAATCCACATTTGATTTTGTACTCCTCTAAAACTGTTGAAAGTGTATGGATTAGAATTGAGAATATATGGTATTTTTATTTGGATAATTCAACATGAATATTTCCTAAGTGATTAGTTATTCTACAATATAATGTTTGTATCTGAGTAATATTCTAAACTATGTAATATATGATATGTTTAACTAATTTGACATAAACATTAGAATATCTCTGATATTTACCCATAATAACACTGCTAGGAATATTTTTGTATAGCCATATTTGCACATGTTCTGGTAATGTTCTCAATTTGATTGTTTAAATGAAAATGTCTAGGTTGATGAATAATAAGTATTTTAATCTGCTTAATTAATTTTACCAAAATGCCCTCCAGAAAGGTTTATGCATAAATATATGCATATTAGTTTGCAATTGTACCACCCTGGCATCCACTGTTGTCAGATCTTGGAAGCTAAACAAGGTTGGGCCTGGTTAGTACTTGGATGGGAGATTGCCTAAGAATACCAGGTACTGTATGCTTGGGAGAAGGACTTGGCAGCCCACTCCCAAAAAAACAATCAGCCATTGAAAACTCCATGAACAGCAGAGAAGCACTGATATAGTGCCAGGCATGGCACTGTGTTGGATAGTGTTTCATCTATTGTACGTAGGGTCACTATGAATTGGACTTGACAGCACCTAACAACAACATATGCATATTTATATAAGTGAAATTATTCCCTTTCCCTAGTCCTTAGCTATATTAAGCAGTAATATTTTATTTTATTCTACTTACTTTTGTTTTATTGTTATGAGTTTTCATTGGTAGTTGTTGTTGTTGTTGTTGTTGTTGTTAGGTGCCGTCGAGTCGGTATCCGACTCATAACGACCCTCTGTACAACAGGGGAAACACTATTGTCAGTGCTTCTCTGCTGTTCATAGGGTTTTCAATGGCAGATTGATTTTTGGGAGGGGGTTGCCAGGTCCTTCTCCCAAGCCTACAGCACCTGGTGTTCCCAGGCGGTCTCCCATCCAGGTACTAACCAGGCCAGACCCTGCTTAGCTTCCGAGATCTGACGGGATCGGATGCCACAGGGCTATGGCTGCAGGCTTCATTGGTAGTAGAAAGAGTAAAAATAGGCCATTGTATTGAATATTACTGGTTTCATGGGTTACCATCGTTGCTTTTCTAGTTACATAAGTGTATTGAGTGAACATTTCATTTCAGCTACCTGGGGCCAGCTGGGATCAGATCCAATAACATCTGTTTCTCTCTTAATGATGGGTACAATCCTTATTGAGCCACAAAGAGTGTTTTTAATAAAAATTTCTGGTTGTTAGAACTCAGATACTTCCTAGAGGTTCTCTATTTCAAATCCTTGTTTATTTCAGCTGACATAGTTAAAGGGTAGAAGATTCTAATGAGTGGAGGATAAGCTGGGGAAATGAATCAAACTAAGTTTTGTGGGTCTACGTTCTCTCAAGCGTGAAATATGAGGGGGAGAGTGAGGGGGGGACAAAGAGAGACAGAGAGAGAGAGAGAGAGAGAGAGAGATTGATTTGGAAGCAGTTCCAAGCAAATCTCCAATATGTGTGTAAGTAAAACCTTGGGAGTGGACATAGTATTGAACAGTTGCCCGCTAATCATTCCTAAATTGATGTTCTTCTGGAATTTCAAACTGGCCCTGCATCCTAATTTTGTGTCTTTCTTGATGGTATAGCCAATGTCTTATATGATGACAACTGAAATTTTTGAATCAACCTGAAATCCCTATTGTTTCAATTCTCTACCCGAAGTATACCTTATGTGTCTCTATTTCCCTTGTCATACTGTAGGCCAGGAACTCATTGCCTTTCAGTTTGACCATGGTGTTTTGAACTATCTGTGAGGTTCTACAAGAGACAAAAAGAATTGGATTTGGTACAGAGAAGTGCATAGTGAACAGGATACTGAGACTCTTCTTTGCCTCAATTTGATGCAATCAATGGGGTTTGTACAGAGTTGCTAGATTAAGCAAATAAAAACAAGACAGTTAAATTTGAGTTTCACATAAAAAAATGAATTTTTGGTAGAAGTATATATCAAATATTCTATTGTTGCTGCTATTAAGTGCTGTTGAGTTGGGTCCAACTCATAGCAACCCCATGTATAATAGAATGAAACACTCCTTGTCACTGTGCCATGCCTGGCATTCTGTCAGTGCTACTCTGCTATTCACAGGGATTTCAGTGGCTGATTGTTTCAGGGTTGTATCAGGAGTAGATTGCCAAGTCCGTCTCCCATTTTTGTGGTGCTAGGGATTGAATCCAGGGCCTCAGAGAGTGCAGAGCAATATTCTACCAACTGAGCTAAGCCCCAGCTCCAAATATTTTATGGGACATACTTATGCCAAAAAACAATCCATTATTTTTTAGAATTCAATTTAAATGGAGCAGACTGCATTTTATCAGGGCTCCCTAGTTGCGGATCACAGGAAGTAGGGACAGTGGTGGTGGTACCCATGTCAAGGATTCAAAGTACCTATCTGTGTCTTTCCCTTCATGTATAACACAAGGCCTAGTTTCATATACCAAAGGAATTAATTTTCACAGAAGAGTAGATTTTAAGGGCAAACATCTCTTGGAATTTTTTACTGCAAGAAGTTATACTCCATGAGATATCGATAAATGCTTGAAACCAGGCTCTAAATCCTGGAAAGAATCTAGGTTATTCCATCTGGTTAAGTGTAGTGAAACAGAATCAGGCTTTATTAGTAAAGCCAGAGTATACTCACCTCAAAGAAAGAATTTTGGTAAACCGATGTAAAATATTTCACAATATGAAATCCACTGAAAGAGTAGTATACAAAATTGTATATACCTATATAATATGTATGAAATTTATATAGAGAGAATATATTGATGTATGTTATTGTTTTACATATTTTATACAAATACACACACACAAATATATATGTTAAGACCAGAATATAAGAAAAAACTTTGCTTATTTCTGGGTGTGGGAATAACACTGAAATATTTTTAGATATTTGGCATTTTCCAACATTTCTCCATAACCCTCAAAAAGGAGATTCCTAATATTGCTCAGCATCAATATAGAACTTTATTCACATAGATAGCATAATATTTTTAAAAATTCTGTTTTCCCCCAAACTCAGACATCCACCATATTATTCCAAGTCATTCTTTTCAAACCACACTCAAAAATACCCTAAAATTTGCTCTGTTACTCAAAATACTTTCAGTTCCAACTCTTAGATAATCAACTTAGAACAAAGTACACTTGGGGGAAAAAGAAAATGAAAGTATATTGGATTATATAACTGAAAAATCTAATGATTATTTTTATTTCAGACATGGCTATATTATCAAGTAGAGCTTTTGCCATGCTTTCAGGAGTAGATTTTGTGAACTAAAATAATTATTCATTGGGAATTTTGGTATATAAATATCCCATTATAAAAAGTTACCAACAGAAATAATTCTTTCTGAAGCTTTTAGGTCACTGTAAGATTCTTATTCTGTTTATCAATTGAGCCTATTTTAATAATCATTTGTAACTGAGGTTTGCAATGTAATTATGTATATTTCCTTAAATATTTTTAAACTGTAGTTCATATGTAATATATTTGATTTCCTTCTGAAGTATATCCAGATGGCTAAAGAAGCCTTCCTTTGTACTTCAGCAATTCTCATAAAGCTATAGATACAAATATGATGAAACTTGGGATTTCCTACATGTCACAATATTATTTTTAAATGTTCTAGACAATTAAAAATTGCACATTTTAAACCAGTTATTCAATTTATTACTGTTATTTATCCCCCTAACATGATTTTAAAAACCATAGGGTTTTAAAAATCTTACCATGCTTAAATATGCATAAATTATATTTTATCACAAAAGTAATACTACTGTCCCCCACACATCTGTCCCTTTGCCGCACTGTGGGGGCTTGTGTGTTGCAATGAGGCTGAGAGCTATGCCACTGTAAACTCAGACATGAGCAAGGTTACCCATGGTGGACAGGTTTTCAGCTGAGCTTCCAGACTAAGACAGACTAGGAAGTAGGACCTGGCGAACCACTCACAAAACACCTAGCCATTGAAAACCCTATGGATAGCAAAGAGACACTGTCAGATGTAGTGCAGGAAAGGAGCCCCCAGGTTGGAAGGCACTCAAAAGACAACTGAGGAAGCGTTGCCTCCTCAAAGTAGAGTCTACTGTGAAGAGGGAAATGGAGGAAAGCCCCAGGGTGCTCAACTTGCTGATGTGGCACTACTCAAAATGAGGAGAAACAACTGTAAACATACATTAATAATTGGAACATGGAATGTACATAGTATGAATCCAGGCAAATTAGAAATTGTTAAAAGACAAATGGAGCGCATAAACATTGACATTCTAGGCATCAGTGAGCTAAAATGGACCGGCACAGGCCATTTTCAGTCAGACAATCATATGGTCTACTATGCTGGGAATGATAAACTAAAGAGAAATGGGGTTGCATTCATCATCAAAAAGGACATTTCAAGATCTGTCATGAAATACAATGTTGTCAGTGATAGAATAATATCCATACGCCTACAAGGAAGACCAGTTAATATGACTATTATTCAAATTTATGCACCCACCACTAAGGCCACAAATGAAGAAAGGGAAGACTTTTATCAGCTTCTGCAGTCTGAAATAGATCAAAGATGCAATCTAGACATACTGATAATCACTGGTGACTTGAATGTGAAGGTTGGAAACAAAGAAGAAGGCTCAGTAGTTGGAAAATATGGTCTTGGTGACAGAAATGAAGCTGGAGATCGCATGATAGAATTTTGTCAGACCAAAGACCTTTTCATTGCAAATACGTTTTTTCAACATCATAAACAGAGACTATACACATGGACTTCACCAGATGGAACATACAGGAATCAAATTGACTACATATGTGGAAAGAGACGATGGAAAAGCTCTGTACAAAATGTCAAAACAAGACCAGGTGCTGACTGTGGATCAGACCATCAACTTCTCATGTGTTAGTTCAAACTGAAGCTGAAGAAAATTAGAACAAGTATACGAGAGCCATGGTATGACCTTGAGTATATACCAACTGAGTTCAGAGACGACCTCAAAAATAGGTTTAATGCATTAGACACAAATGATAGGAGACCAGAAGAGTTGTGGCACGACATAAAAGATACCATTCAGGAGGGAAGCAAAAAGTTCTTAAAAAGACAAGAAAAAAAGAAAAGACCAAATTACATGTCAAAAGAGACTCTGCACCTTGCCTTCGAATGTCAAGCAACTAAAGCAAAAGGAAGACATGATGAAGTTAAGGAATGAAACAGAAGATTCCAGAAGGCAGCTCGAGAAGACAAAAACAAATATTATAATAATGTGCAAGGAGCTGGAGGCAGAAAATCAAAAGGGAAGAACATGTTCTGTGTTTCTCAAGCTTAAGGAAGTAAAGAAAAATTTCAAGCCTTGAGTGGCAGTAGTGAAAGATTCTACAGGGAAAATATTAAATGATGCAGGAAACATCAAAAGAAGATGGGAAGAATACACAGAGTTGTTATACAAGAAAGAATTGATACATCACCAACGATTCCAAGAGGTTGCATATGAAGAGGAACCAATGGTGTTGAAGGACGAAGTGGAAGTTGCCTTGAAAGAACTGGTGAAACGCAAGGCTCCAGGAATTGATGGAATACCAATAGAGATGTTTCAATAAACAGATGCAGCACTGGAGGTGGTAACATGTTTATGCCAACAGATTTGGAAAACAGCTACTCGGCCAACCGACTGGAAGAGATCCATATTTGTGCCTATTCCCAAAAAAGTGGATCCAAGTGAATGTGCAAACTGTCGGACAATAACATTAATAACATACACCAGCAAAATTCTACTAAAGATTATTCAGAAGCGACTGCAGCAGCATATAGACAGGGAATTACTGGAAAATCAAGCGGGACTCAGAAGAGGGCAGGGAACCAGGTACATCATTGCTGATGTCAGGTAGATATTAGCTGAAAGCAGAGAATATCAGAAAGATGTCTATCTATGTTTTATTGACTATGCAAAAGCATTTGATTGTGTGGATCACAACAAATTATGGATAACACTTCGGAAAATGGGAATACCAGAACACGTAATTGTGCTCATGAGAAATCTCTACATGAACCAGGAGGCAGTTGTTTGAATAGAACAAGGAAACACTGCGTGGTTTAAAGTTGAGAAAGGTGTGCATCAGGGCTGTATACTTTCACCCTATCTCTTCAATTTATACACTGCGCAAATAATCTGAGAAGCTGGACTTTATGAGGAAGAACGCAGCATCAAGATTGGAGGAAGACTCATTAACAACCTGCGTTATTCAGATGACAAATCTCTGCTTGCTGAAAGTAAAGAGGATTTAAAACATTTCCTGATGAAGATCAAAGATCACAGCCTTCAATATGGGTTATGACTAAACATCAACAAAACAAAAATCCTTACGACTGGGTCAGCACGCAACTTCACAATCAATGGAGAAAAGATTGAGGTTGTCCAATTTTTGCTTTGCTTGGCTCTATAATCAACACCCATGGAAGCAGCAGTGAAGAAATCCAAAGACGCAATGCTCTAGGAAAAGCTGTGGCAAAAGACCTCTTTAGAGTATTGAAAAGCAAACATGTCACATTGAAGACGAAGGTGCGTCTGACTCATGCCATGGTATTTTCAGTCACATCATATGGTTGTGAAAGCTGAACACTGAACAAGGGGGACAGAAAAAGAATTGATGCTTTTGAATTGGGGTGCTGGAGACATCTATTGAATATTCCATGGACTGCCAAATGAACCAACA